>CAJNOQ010001645.1:0-29712 GCA_905250885.1 Didymodactylos carnosus | reverse complement strand
CAAACTCAAACTCGGTAACATTTGATTCGTTCTAGAAGTTCCACTGACCTTGGATATAAAGATGTGATTTTCCAATAGAATCAAACCAAAGTGATACAAGCAACAATTGATAGAGTGAAGAGTTATGAGAGAATAAATGTTACCAGGATAATCAGCGTAGTCGATAATCTATGTTTCCATGTAGTCTGAACATTTGAAAATGTAAAGATAAAAAATTATAGTGGTCTCCAAAAAATCGGCACCATCAGCAATGATGATGTGATAGAAAGTTTGAGTTTGAGTAGATTTGTAATAAAATGGCTGTTTTATCTGCCAGATATGCAAAACATTAATTTTTGATTAAATTCTACTTTTTCTATCGATGTTTTCTAAAGGTTTTCTAGAAACCAAATAGAAAACCTTTTTGTAATTGGATCTGACTTTGGCAACCTTATAAGTTTAAACTACATGGTTAAACCAGTTCAAAGCGAACATTAAAAAAATTTAACTTTCTATCTCAGTTTAGTAGTGAAAATCTCTAGAAAAATTTTGCTTTTTCATTAAAGATCTTCTAGAAATCCTTTAAACAAAATAGTTTTTCAATCAAAACTACATTTTTAGATGGAGAAAGATTTGCGCTATCCAATGAGCGTATTCAAAGAGAATTTCATTCCCCACTGAATTTTAAATAAAGATGCCCCCAAGACTTGTCAAGTCAAGATGCAAGTTTTCCAGAATCACATTATGAAAGTCAGAATCAGAGAAAACTAACATCACCAATAGATTCAGCATGTTCGAAAATCTCTAGGCTCCGAGGTTTAGATAATCGGCATATATCCGTTAGAAAAGTGCATCGATTTTTCTCTTATTGGAAATGCTCTCATTTCATTTGTTAAAAAATTTTATCAAGTTGAACCACAATTATCTTTTTAACATATCTTATGACATTAGATGTTGTCCGTAAGGAATTTCATTTTGGTCATATCTCAATCTTGAAAACTGAGGAGTGTTGTCTTCTTCCGCGAAGACTATAGTTTGAAATAAAAAAACAAAACAATAAAATAGAACTCGTTATCTTGACTTGCTCAATAGCCCAAAACTATTGGCTAGCAGAGTTTTTCATAATAAAGTGAAAAACAAATTATCGACAGATTGTCTCTGTTATTTTTACTGTAGACGTACATTTAGTGTTTCCTTCAACGAAAAATTGAAGTTCAGATATTAATAAACAATACATAACCGAAATGAGAAAAACCAATCATTCTTTAACTATTTCGTAAAAGTAACTAAACATAGAAAATTATGAAATCTGTCTAGTATGTGCGTGAATGAAAAGAGAAGAAGTGGAAACTCAAGACAGTAAAATCTTTGCCTTAACTCGCTTACCTAAGATAAATATATTATGCACAAGCAAAAGCGAGAAAAGGAGGACGAATCAGTATCATTTCTTATGTTCCTCATGTAATTATCTTGTTAAAGATTCTTTTCTCATTTTATATCTGCCAATTAGCGTCTGGTTAAAAAATAATACGTCAGAACTGTAAACTGAGAATGAAAGAATCTTCTGTTAATTAAATTTTAATTTAAATTTTAATTTATCGATATAATCCGTCCAGCGGCGTAACCAGGATTTTTAGTCCAATGGGCAAACTTCTATTGTATCGGAAAAAAACGATGGGCAAAATGGGCAAGGTTTTTGTCGATGGGCCAAAAGATTTTTGGTCCAAAAAGAACACAAAAAAATGAAATGAGATTCTTTTAATTTTTGAATTAGATTCTAATTCAAAAATAAACAAACAATTCTATCTATAGGCACTCTTACATATATCTTTCTAAGGATTATACAAAAAAAAACCGCATGAGTATATCTACTAAGTAAAATTTCAATGGGCAAAAACTTACTAATAAAAATTACAATGGACAAATCTCCAAATGAAATGAGCAATTGCCCATTTGCCCCCTCCCCCTGGATACGCCGCTGAATCCGTCGCATTCATTCTCATTTTCAACATTTTCGTTTTTATACGAGCGTCATTCAGTACCACTTAAACGAATTAAGTTTCTATTGAGCCTTTCTCGTAGTCAGATAGTTGTATTCTACTTTTCGATCAGTTTGTTCTATTTATAGTTTATAGCACGTCTATCTCTACTCAATCAGAAGACTACACTTTTATAACTATCATATAGAACAGATATTACTTTCCAATCCCAAGACATTGATCTCTACAGCAATCTCGGCTAGTGTTTCATATACCAGCTGTGCGTCAGTTTTAGTAAAAAAAATTCTAAAAATTACTTGATGTTAATACCAGTCGACCAATCCAAAATCGTTAAATGGAAACATTACAGTTGTTTATCTGAAAAAGATCGTATTTCCTATCCAAGTAAATATAACTAAACATTTTTCCAATATTCTATTTATAATAAATGCATTAGATAAGAAAATATGATTTATGTTTAACAATAAAACAAAAATAACAACAATAACGTTAACAAGAACATACGTACTATACAAAAGAAAAGACTTTTATAAAACTTTTAAGTCGTGATGTACACACTTCCATCTTCTGGCGTCAAATATCCACAAGCGATAAGTATCGAATCAATTAATGTCCATACACCCAATCCTCCGAATGAAAAAATCTTTCCAAATCCTTCTTTCACTTGTCCTAAATAAAATCGATCAACACCAAATCCTCCTAGGAGCACACTCAAAATAAACACCGTTCGTGTACGATATCCACTTGTAAAACTACATTCAACATTTCGATAAAATGTTCTTGAACCCAAACAGAGAATATTTGAATCAATTGTACAATTTGACTGATAATAATCGTTTTTCTTACATTGTAAATACGGTGTACACGTGTGATTATCTAATGGTACTTGATAACAATAACGACATGTGTAATTCTTTTCAAATTCTCGAACTTTCATACTGGATGTAGAGGATACCAAACATGTTCCATTTAACATTATACATTTTGTGGATATTATCTGACCGTATACACAATCTACTTCTAATAGACAATCTAAACACTCAACTGGAACATCTTGACAATATATTAGACCAATCTGAAGACATTGACGATTTATTGATTTAACATTAGTAATTAAACTTGATAAACATAGACAAAAAAATATTAATCGGTTTATAACTCGACAGAATAATAGTTTGGTAACATAGGTCATATGGTCATCGTTTCTAGAAAAATATGAACAAAAAATATTTACATGAAGACATTTTTCGTATTCTCCATTTCCAAACAGAAATCGGAGCATAGTTAGCATGGATATTCGCTATATTCAAGGTATCTTTACACATTCAAGTATTTGCAGTTGATAGAGAATCAACTTTCAGCAATAAGTTCTAACGCATTCAGTACAACTATTGATTCATTATAAGTAGGAATAAAAACATTTATAAAACAAAAGACAAGCTATTTTCTTGAGTATATAACGCGAGATTGCATCGGAAAACGTTCAATTCTCTTTCTTATCTTATCTGTATAATAACCTACTAACAAAACACAGCTAAATTGAATTTATATCGTTTAATTAAGACAATCGAACGATATTTTTCACCAATGATCGTTAAGTCAGTAAACAGAATTTAAAAAACATTCAATTAAGCTTTTTTTTTACAAAAATAACTCATAGATCTACTATTGACAGCATAAAAATGGCGTACGCTAGTACAAATAATATACATTTATGTTTTTTTGAGCATGATCGTTGTTCCACTTTCACCATATTCACTTTTGAATATTAGATCATCAGAACTCCATCATCGAAATTCAACGCAACATAACAGAATTTCTCTTTGATATCTTGCATCATTTCACATTCGGTTGTTGTCGCGAATGAATAGTTAAATTCGGTTAAGATTCTTAGAAGATAGTTGGTTAAAACACTACCAGCGTAACATCATCACCTGAATCGATCATACTATAGTTCGAACTGCAACGATAAAATAAATGTTTTCATTCTTCTCTATCGTCGGATATACACATGACGTACTAAACGTTTGAAACATGACTGGTGCCATTTTTTCACGATTTGTTGTCGTATCCAATGGTCCTTCGCTGAGCAAAACCAAATGTTCAACTTTTAACTCATTGAAAAATAAGTGATGTCAAATCTTTACTATATTACCGCAGTTCGTGACGATGGCATGTTTAATGTCAATATTCCAGTTTCAATTGTGCGTCGTTCCCAACGTAAAATTTTTTTTGTCCCATTCTAACGTTGACAATTTTGAGAAAAACTACAGAGTGCACCGAATTCGTTCACGAAATATTGTCTGCTCAAAACACTTTCTCTCAAAAGAAAACACTAAACAACATAATAGCTCAGCCATTGCCAGTTATGGTGACAGGATTATTCTCGTCAGACATCGTTGGAAACAATTATTATATTATAAAAGTTTGTTTATTGCCGACGAGAACAAGTACTGCCATTTTCTTGTTAAAATAAGAAATGAGAAGTAGACGCTGAGTGTAATCAGGAGAAAATGGTAGTAAAATGGTGACGCTATAAATGAACTCATCTTTAATTATACACAATACAATATGTTATTATTGAAATAAAATACACAAAATTAAAACTAAAACGAAACGTTGGCAAATGGTCAGTCAGCTTTTATATAAGAAAATCAGATGCTCGAATTTTTCATTTTTATCTATGCTCTTTGTTTTTCAGTAGAAAACGTAGCCGTAAACGTTTAAATAAATCACAAAGAAACTTATACTGTTTCCGTTTTCTCTAACAAAAGGGTACAGAATATTTCAATATTGTCCATATTATAGAAATTGTCTAGTAGAAAATGTAGAAGAAAAGTAAACCTAATAAATATAAAGACTCATCTTACAAAAATGATTTCTTCTGTTATCAGAATAAGAGACTTTTTTTACCAAATTAAATTCTGAACGCAGCAGTAGATAATGAAACTTACTTCTCTTCTACCGCGGAATTTAATCAACAAGAAAAGCGTTCATTTTTTATTCCTATTTCACATGATGATAGAATATCTCAATTAATATTATGTCTGAACATGGATAAAAAGTGATTATCATTGGTTGCATCTTCTAGAAATTTGGACTCTTAATGTTTTATTTATGCATGAGATGAAATAACAAAAACTTGGAAAGAAAGAAAATTTTATTCTTTTTTTAATTGTTAATCTTAAAACATATCAGTTGATCACTGTAAATAATTTATACATTGAAAAAAAAAAATAATATCAACAAAAAAAAGAAAAAATAGTAGAAGAAATAGGAATAATATAGCTCCAAACGAGAATAGGTGAGTGAGAGACTTGTAACAGATCAAAATAAATAAATAACGATCGATTTTTCTTTGGAAAATACAAGAAAACAAAACAAGCAAACAAGGTTGGTCGAAACACAACGTAAAACATGATTATTCTGAACAATAATAAAAGCGATTATTCAATGGGAAGGAGAGTTAACAAATTGAATCCGTAAATTCTAGCAAATGACAAAGAACAGGGAAAAAAAAACATTAGAGTAAAAAGATAATTGAGGTCATATGTACTATTTTTAGTTCAGAATAAAAAAAACTTCGAGATCATATTTATGAGTTGTCATAGAAACCACTACACAATAGTATAGCACTTGTCTTACATTTCATTAGTTCATCATACTGCTATCTCTATTAATTAACTACCTATAAGGTAGAATTTAGAACACTAATTAAAGTATGTAAGAAAACAGTAGGGTTGGATGATTAGTACATATTCTGTCATTTATCAACGATCTAAACTTGGAGTAAATGCACAGGATACTGATGGACAAGTTTCGAATTGATTCATTTCTTCAGAGCATATTCTCACACTCTGTACACACATAGAAGCTGAACATTAACAACAATAAAGAAAAATTGGACAACGTTGATCACATGTTACAATGTCACTGATCTATTTTAATGTTGTATAATATTGTTGTAATTTTGTTTGTATTGGTGGTGCACATTTTACTTGAATAAATTTAAGAATATACAGTGGCAAACATGATGCCAGTGTGACAACTAATACTTTCCAAATAAAATCAAATGATTGTAAAAATTGAGCATCAAAATATGATTTAAATACAATTAATGATAGCACATAACAGGCTAAACTCAATAATTGGGCAACTATCATCAATGGATGCCATGTACCTAGAATAAAAGCATAGATCTTGAGATAATTATGAATTCTCACAAGTTCTTGTTACTTACGTATTGTTAATGAAACCATTAACAATTCTGTTAATATCAATGATGTGAATGTAATTGATACAACATGAATAAAATCATCATCGAATAGCAAAAATGAACCGTACATAATAGCACCACCTTGATAAATGGAAATAAATACCCAAAGAAAAAATGTTTTAAGCGATAGTGAACGTCCTTTCGACAATTCTTTATACAGTTCTGGATATAATAGAGCAATTTCTGGTTGTACATCTTTATCTAATACTAACGAAAACACAGAAAACATTGTGTAAATTGTAGCATAGCCAACTAACAGAAAACCTTGATAAAGTGAAACAGATGAAAAATAAAATATCGATGAGAAAACAGCCTGCATAACGCTAATAATGAGACCACGATGCATGATAAATTGAGATAAAGCAGCTGAACGTTTATACGAATTACGTCCATGTACCAATAATAAACGAGATAAATAGCTAAATTGATTTATACTAAAATCAGCGGCTGATGATGCTTGTTTTCCTAGAGTAATAGAATTAAATAATTTTTCTTAAATAATTCAAATAATATTTTTGACAAACGTACCTTCTTTTCCTACAATTCCTATACCAACATCAGCTGCTTCTAAATAAATAAATGAATGTCAAGTAGTAAATTGTTACAAACGTAAGATCTTTTTACTCACGTATCATGCTGACATCATTTCCTCCATCTCCGACTAGAAGAGAAAATGCAGATAGCAAAGACATATTAGCCAGATAAAACCAAAGAAATGATCGCTATGAAACAAACCACTTACTTGCACACACTCGCACTCGTTTTTCTCCGTATTTTTTTAGCAGATTAACAACATGTGCTTTTTGTGTTGGTGAACATCGACAGACGACAACAGCCGGACATTGGATAACTAATTCTGCCAGATCCGATTCATAAAATCCCAAACATACTTGTAATGTATCACCGGTAATAATCAGACACGCATCGGCTTTACGTCGAAACATATTCAATTCTTGTAGACAATCTTCACGCGTTGATATCGATTTAAACGTATAAATGTCATGTTCACGACCAATCAATTTTGAACTTTTAGCTATACATGTCGCCGTTTCTAATTTATCACCTGTTAACATCCATATTTTAATACCCGCATTACGCAGAATTTCTAGTGTTTGACGAACGTTTTCTTGTAATTTGTCTTCAACTCCTACACGATGTAAACGTGTTGATGTAATTAGGTTCATTTACTACAGCTAATGCTTACCTGTAACACATAACAATTCCATTTCTCTTTCTAATGTTTCAATTATTTCAAGCACTCGTTTATTTCTATCAATTGTTTGTAATTTTGCTTTCAATAAACGTTGTTCAAACTCTTGATATTGTTCTTCTGTGAGAATTTTTTTTGCTACAACCAACGTTCGTAAACCTTCTCTAGCCATATTTGAACATTCTTCTTGTAACCAATCGTTATATTGGACAATAGGTTGCATAACAATATCGGCACCTTTCAAATAGAAGATAATTTCGTTTGTTTGATCATCTCGTACTATAATTCCCATTCGTTTTGTTTCTGATGTAAATGGAAATAATTGTAATATATGATAATGGAGTGTTTGTTGACTGGAATTTAAACGTAATGTGATGCTTTGTAAATCACGATGAACTAGTGTTAAACCAACTTGTTCTGTCCATTCAACTAACGCTATTTCATCGGGACTCGAGGCTTGATAGGTAACACCTATAATACAAAAGAGATACACTTATTGATATCGTGAAGACATATAAAAAAAAGACATATACCTTCTTGCGTATTTGTTCCCAGTGGTTGTGCCGCTTGCTGTTCATCCGATAACTCACTGATCGTTGCTGCTGTTATTGGTGATTCTGTTCTTGAACTATGTAGTGAAAATTTATCACTCCACGTACTCGTCGGTGTCTTTACAGGTGACTGTTGTGATACCAGTATCTCGGATTTTTGTTCAAAAACGGGTGTAACATTATGACATAGAGCTAATGCTTTAACAGCATCGGGAACCTTGGTAGCTTCAGTTCGTTTGACCACACTTCGTTTTTGTATAGTGGAGGCAGGTTGTAGTTGAGGCGATTGTTGTTTATATTGTTGTTTAATTAATTGAGCAATTTCCGTTTGATTTTCATTTGTGTACGATACTGTGCCCAGATGAATGCGTTTAAATACCATCAAATTTTGAGTCAATGTGCCTAGTAACACGCGCACACGTTAGAAAGATGGGACAAGTATACATTTACCTTTCAATTGAAATAACTGATCTTGTAGAGAGTACCATATAAAATGATAGCAGAGTAGATTCGAGATCACATTTTTCTCTCATAAATTTGAATTTTGTAGCATCTTTTACCTGTCTTATCTGATAATAAATATCCAATTCGTCCCAACTCTTCTGGTATGGTTGATGTTCGAACAGCTGAGTCTGGTATATGTTTGTCTTTCTCGATAAACCATGAATAAACCATTTTTCCCAGATCCAAATTGACTCTTAAACTAATTGGTATCATGTATGAAAATAGGAGAAAAAATCGCACGGCATAACGCCACCATGGTCCTTTAAATCCTTTTAATAACAACATGATAAGACTGAGTAAAACGAGAGCAACAAATAATAATTTTGTCAATGTATTTATCTCCAAATCTACGAGACCAACTTTATTACGTGGTTTCGATGTGTTCAGCACACTTCGTGTATCTGATCCTGTGTAGATGACACAACAAACAGATTCTCCAGTGGCCAACACTGTGCCAGCCCATAGTATATTCTCAACACTTAATGGTTCATCATTTTTCAATGATAAGACCCCGTTAAATTCATGAATATCTAAACGTGGTGGTTCAGCATGAATTTTACCTAAAACAGCCGTATCCGTTGTCAATATTGAAATATCATCTATTTGCTGTGTAGTCGGTATTGCTATGCGTAATTTCCAATCTGTTTCACCATCCAATTGATCAGTGCGAATAAAACAAGTGCCTAAGATCAGAATAAAAAAAATTTTACCAAAAGATAATCTTCCATAAACGTTTGGAAATATTTTTAACATTTTTTATGACTTTACCTGATTTATCCGATGTTTGCAGCAACACCACATCGGCTGGTATTCTTTGATTTTTTTGAATAACAATAACATCAGACACTTTTAAATCTGAACTGGGTACTTGTTGACGTTTTCCATTTCGAATTAATGAATACACTTGTGAATTTAATTCTTTATCACGATACGCACGTTTAATATCATCAATAGCTTCTTTTATCATTGTCACACATAAAACGAAACCTAATGGACCCCAGTACGTATATAAATAGCCGATACGAAATGCGGGAAAAAATTGAGTGCAAGCCATAACCAAAAAATATAGATTAAGAAAAAAACGAAATTGTTCAAATAAAACTAATGGAATGAATGTTAAAATATTATATTTCTGATTTCTAATGACATTTCGTGGATAAAATGTTTGATTTGATTCACGATGACCAATTGTTACATTTCGAGGTTGAGTTTTATGAGATTTATTACGAAAAAAGGAGAGAAGTGATGAACAAGATAAACCCATTGTTGTTTTGTGTTTTTCTTCTGGTTGCCGTTTACCTGAAAAAGATAATAACTAATACTAATTTTGTTAATATTTAGAGTTACGAATGTTAATGTTTGCTACTTAATGGAAAACGTACGAAAAGGATTTTGAAAACACTTTGTGAGATTTGTTGTTTGTTTAGTTTCACGACGATTTTTTATTGATGTTTGTTGTTGCGGTTGTGCAGAGGCTTGCGTTGATGTTAATTCGTATTCATCTGAATATTCAATATTATTAACTTCATTGTTTTTACCAACTAAAGGAACATTTTCCATTCGAATTTAAACATGAATATGGTCACTTACGACATATTCTCTCTTCGAACGTATATTTTTTTTTATTTTGGAATGTTGATGTCAGAAAATAATAAATACTTGAAACAGAGGAAAAAAACAACGAAAATATAAAGACAAATAAAAAATAGAAATTAGTGTTTCAAATTAGTTGCGCGATATGACCGAAATGACAAGACTAATTAAGAACTGATGATAAAGAGTCTATTTTACACATTGAAAAAGAGATAAACTAGATTTTAATCAAACTTAAATCAATGTACAATTCTAGCTATCCTCATACTTTATTACAGAACCTGAGAATAATTTAAGCTTTAATCTTTCAGAAGAAACATAGTTTACATTAACTGTACCACTTTAGTTCTATCTTTCCCATCCAGTGCATCCTTATCTGTCAATATATATCAGAAGCAAAGATTCCAAAACCAACAAATTTCTGATTCTTTTATACCGTTTGTAACAACTTAGTACTATAGTATTTGCTTTACGCGTATCTAAACGTAAGTCTATGCTCTTATGAATTGAAAACAGGACTACAATAACGTATTGCAGTCACAGCATATTGTAAATGCATTCATTTCTTATCATAATATGCATCGGAAGGTTGATTTCACGGTTAGGTGATGATTCATATATTTGTATCGACTTGTCGAAAAAATCAGCAAATAACAATTCAACTATAGGACTCAAATGATTTGCGCATCAAGCACAGACATAGAGTACGATAAACCAATCACTTGTGCATTATGTTCCGACTAAAGATTTATCTCAGTTGACTTTTAGTTCGAGCAGAACAGTTCATATCATGAGATCGCAAACTCTCAGCTGCTTGTTCGACTGAAATCAATTGCAGATTCGGACTCTCCATTGTCGATCATCTTGTACGCAACAATTTCTGGATCAGGGTATAGTATATTTTCGAAAAAGTTCCAGGAGCTTACTACACATCAAAAGATGTAGTACATTTTTTTAAAAGTACCGCGATTCAGAGGATATTGCGTACGAAGTAAGCCACTACGGACAAGCTAAACCGAACCTGCAATTGATTTTTGCGGAATAAAGAACAGATTAAGGGGACGTGTGTCAAATCTTTGACTAACTAATTAAGGCTTTACTGTCGAGAAGAGGATATATGCATAGAGTGGTAAAAACGACTCATTTTGAAATGCGCTGTTTTCTATCCAAAATGGCAATGAAAAGGCGTTACTATAATCTGTCTTTGTACGATTATGGTGTCTGTACATTTGCCTATATTATTTTCATCATAGTTGTTGTCTTTACGTGATTGTTGAAATAACCGGCAGTCAATAAAAGCGACTATGAGACAGATGAAATATATGCTGGCGAGAAGAAGATAGATGCATACAGTGGAAAAGGAAATGTGCTGTTTGCTATCCAAAATGGCAATGAAAAGGCGTTACTATAATCTGTTTTTGTGCGATTATGGTGTCTGTACATTTGCCTATATTATTTTCATCATAGTTGTTGTCTTTACGTGATTGTTGAGACAACCGGCAGTCATCAAAAGCGACTATGGGACAGATGAAGTATAAAGAACAGAAATCTAGTTATGTTGAAGAATATTACCCTTATTTTAGATCCAACATATCTTCTTTCCTTTAAACAACACGAAACGATGACGTCGGTAAGTGTATTAAAACTCAATAAGTTCGTGAAAAATTCTGTGAAACTGTTTTGTGCTATAGATGAATAATCTAAGTATAAACTAATTCTTTCATCGTTTTTTCTTATTTAGACCGGTGATGGAAAGGGTCCTCTTAGAATTGTAATTACAGGTGCAGCTGGACAAATAGCATATTCACTTTTATATCAGATATGTAGTGGAGATGTATTTGGACAAGAGCAGGTTTGTACGCAGTAAGAATGATGCATATTTTCATCACTCAGTATTTATTTATTTTTGTTTCTAGGACTTAATTGTGAATTTATTGGACATAACTCCCATGCTAGGCGTTCTTCAAGGTGTTGTAATGGAAATTGAAGATTGCTCATTGCCGCTTGTTAAAGGTAAACTTCTTTTTTTTAACTGACTATCTTTTCATCTTTGATTTTCTTGATTTCAAGGTGTTTTTCCAACGGATAGTGTAGAGGTGGCATTCAAAGATATTGATGTGGCTTTATTTGTTGGTGCTATGCCACGTAAAGAAGGAATGGAACGAAAAGATTTACTTAGTGCTAATGTTAAAATATTTAAACCACAAGGGCAAGCTTTAGAAAAGTTTGCAAAAAAAACGTGCAAGGTATCGTTTGATCTTCGTTAAAATTTATTATTTTCTAATAATAATATATATATATATGACTTTTCAGATACTTGTCGTTGGCAATCCAGCTAATACAAATTGTTTTATACTAGCTCAAAATGCGCCATCAATTCCACGTGAAAATTTTACATGTTTAACACGATTAGGTAAATATGACCTCTAGTGTAAAAAAACAACTCTATCTTTAAATCAGCAAGAAGAAATTTTGATATACTAAATATTATTAATGTCATTTCGTTATCATATTTAGATCATAATCGCGCCATTGGTCAAATAGCATCTAGATTGAAAATATCTCCAAAATCAGTTAAAAATGTCATTATTTGGGGGAATCATTCTTCCACACAATTTCCTGATGCACGTTCTGCAACTGTCAATGTTAATGGAAAAGAAACACCAGCTTATGATGCCCTTAAAGATGATAATTGGTTGAAAAACGATTTTGTTTCGGTAAGACCAATTCGTTTTTATCTGATTGTATAAATAAGAGATACTTCACTAAAGGCGAAGGATTTATCCGAAAGAGTAAGATGAAATTGACAATTGCACTGTGTTCAATTTCACAGAAAAAATTTGATTTTCAATCTTCGATTATATCGTTTTAGATTGTTCAAAAACGTGGTGCTGCTGTTATAGCCGCTCGAAAACTCTCTTCGGCAATGTCAGCTGCTAAAGCTATTTGTGATCATATGCGTGACTGGTGGTTTGGAACAAAAGATGTATGTCATCAATCATACTTTCAATCTAATTTTTTTTCTTTATCCCTCCCTTATGTTTCTAGCATGAATTTACCTCAATGGGTTTGATTAGCGATGGTTCTTACGGTATTGAAAAAGGCCTTGTTTACAGTTATCCTGTTCAAATTAAAGATGGTAAAATTTCGATTGTACAAGATTTAAAAATTGATGATTGGTCACGTGATTTGATGGATAAAACACAAAAAGAATTAATTGAAGAAAAAAATGATGCATTAAAAGCCACAAGTACCGAATGACTAGAAAATGATTATCAGGAAAAGGCAAAATTATAGGTTAATCCGATGGTTAGTAACGTGTCGTAGTTTTGTATTGAAGTTCTCTTCGCAACACATATACAGTAGTTCTAGCTGTTCGCATTTTTCCTTTATTTTAATGTTATTTTTTTATTTATCTGTAAGCGGCAGTGATTAAAACGATGTTGTTTTTTTATTATTGAACTCATTAAATTTTTTTATTATGATTAGTATTTTTTTATTAAATAAAACAAACATATGCTTAGCATATACAACTATCTGTATGTAGTGCTTTTTTGTTTGTGTTCTTAAGCCTTTGTTTTTCTGATGAGAAAAATCAAGCTTTTTGATTCTATTTAGAGTAAGTTGACGCATCATCCATCACGAATGCTAAGCGTCGTCGATTGTGTATGTACTATTAAAAGATGGACGGTAAGCTAGTTCTATTTCGAACAATTACCGTTTTTTGTTTTTCTAATATTAAACTCCAATCATAGACCAGTGATGTTACAAGCTACAAACACATTCATAGACAATAGAAAAGGATAAGGAGAAAAACGCGTAAAACATGCACTTTGATAGGTTTGTGAGTAACGTTTCAATAGTGACTACAACTATCTGCTATATGTTCGTTTTCTTGGCATATTTTCTTCGATATTGGACAGCTTAGCATTTCCGAATCTATGCTCATTTAAAAATGTCCTGTCAAACCTTGATGTAATCACGCTGATTACACATTGGTATCTAAATCATACTGAAGGAATTCTTATAAAATTCTCATCTTTCAGTATCTCAATATTTTCTGAGTAACATTTTGAAAAGGAGAGAAGGAAAGAATCTATTATATCCCCCATTCTCATCGAAATCTCTGTTTGCTAGACTATAGAAACAGACGGCGTACACCTAAAGATGAGCCATTTAATATTTTATTAGCATAGGATGTACTCTAAACGAATGCTGAATAAAACTACCATATCTAAACTGAAAATTGAAATGCCGTTTCTCAAATCAAAACGAATTGGAACATGGTTTTTCACACAAAAATATTGTTCTTGTTTTAGACGAGTTCGAAGAGGTTTTTAACATAGACAAACACGTTTTAATAAAAAGGAATAATTAAGAACTCTCTCCCCTTAGAGAACTTTTTTACTTTATTATGCATCCAATTTTGATGAATGGTTCAGAGGTCACGAGTCATCGCTCAACTAGGTTATGCTGAAAATTTCAGCCCGAACCGTTGGACGGGTTTCAAGGAACAAAAAGGGCTCACAGTAGAATTGATACTCCTAGAGGGTTCATCGAAGGACTAAAATTTTTGTGTGGAAGCTACGATCCTTATCTAAAAACTACCCGTGGCGATTTTTGTACTTTTCTGTTCATTTTCTACACATTTTAAGTCAAAACCCCGTAATCCTCGATAGTCATTTTCCATTTTCTCGGCTCAAGAAATAAATTTCAAAATCGCTACGGACGGCTTTTAGATAAAGATCGTAGCTTTCGAACAAAAATTAAAGTCCTGCGATGAACCATCTAGAAGGAGTATCAGTTTTGCTTCGAAAACAAAGATTGTTTCTGAAAGATAAAAGTTACGACGACAAAACTGGAACTAAGTGGCTGAATCGCGTAAGCCTTCTACTGAAGTGTGAGCGCGACCTTTTTTACTCTTTTTGTAGAGAATTCAGGAGCTATAGGCATTTTCTCGAGAGACCCGATTTCGGCCAGTTGACCTTGGATGATCAAGATAGTTTATCGACCGCGCTGAGTCGAGTGGTGATGTTTATTTTTAGTTTCAAAGCGAACTAAAGTCACTATATCAAGATTTTCGAAATATCCGCTCTACACGCAACATAGTGGTAGAAGCGGTAGAAAGAGATATTATCTCTTTTTGCGCATGCATATCTTTCTTTTCTATCGATTCGGTGAAGCCGAAAAAATGTCCACATGTGGGACATCTTATGTGAAAAAAGATATCTTATTTGCTAATTCTCTAATATGAATATATAGAAACAGATTGGACTTGTTTGTGTATAGAGCAGACGTGGAAGATGGCAGACCAACTACCATAGGAGGTACTCGTTTAGATAATATTTTCTATCCATCAGACTGGCTTCCACCAGCTGTAAGGATGTTTGACGCGTTAGGACTCTCCTACCACAGAATTCTTCTGTGTAAGTTCTCAAACATCTTTATATCAGCTGAAGAAAAAACAAACAAATATCGAGGTTTTAATTCATGCGATTGGGACAGTATGAGACAACAATTCTCTGCATCATCGGATGACTTTCTGTTGACCGATGTTGTGGGTAGTGCTTTGAACACTTTTCAAAATATTATAAAAAGGGGTATTAAGTCTTTGTTCCTCTAAAAGAGCGAAAACCACGTGAGAAGTTGTTTTTTCGCCCAAGTAAACATTACTGTACTCTACGTAGACATTAGCTTTCAGCGTACAAAAGTCAAACCATCTCCGCGAGCGTCTGTTTTACAGCGGAAGGTTCGAAACAAGGCTCCTAGTGAATTAAGAAGAAGTAAACAAAGATATTTTAGAAAACTAGCTAGCCACTTTACGTCGTCCCATGACTTCTGGAAAGGAATAAGTCGGGCTAAGGACGGTGGAAATGATTTACCAGCGACAGTATTGCTAGAAAATAAGAGAGCGAGTACGGAAAAGGAAAAGGCGAATCTTTTTAATGCATTTTTTATCAAATGTTTTGAACCAAAAAAAGGGCCTAGTAACAAACCTAAAGCAGTTACAGACGATCTCTTCGTCCTAGTTCTGCCAACGAAGGCAGAAATATTAGACACTATTCGTGGACTGAGAAATGATATAGCAGCAGAACCAGATGGGATTACGGTGCGTTTACTGGAAGAATGTGCCTTTGAGCTATTGACCAAATCCACCACTTACAATCGACTGTTTACAATTTCAATCAAAAACGGTGTGCATCCTTCCTCCTGGAAGTTAGCGGATGTAATTCTAGTTCAAAAGAAGGGCCCAAAAGCAATGGTGGACAAGTATAGGCCTGTTTCTCTTTTGTCGATATTGAGTAAAGTGCAAGAACGTTTCGTATACGATCAACTTGCTACGTATCTCGATAAGCACAAATTTTTCTTGCCGCGACAGTTCGGTTTTAGAAAGAACTGCTGGACAGTGGATACATTGCTTTTTCTTACACATAACATATTTAAAAATCTGCATGATGGGACCGATTCCATAGTGGTTATGTTTGATTTTGAGAAAGCCTTCGATCGGGTGCCCTTTCAAATACTCCTATCGAAACTTGCAGCTTCGGGAGTAAAAGGTGCACCGTATCGATGGTTCGAAAGTTATCGGTCAGAGAGGAGACAACGAGTGAAGGTGGGCTCATCGTATTCAGAAACAGCAGAGGTTCCTTCTGGAGTCCTCAACGGTTCCATTTTGGGTCCTTTGTTGTTTCTAATATTTATTAACGATATGAGTCTAGTAACCGAGTTGTCTTTCCTGTCTGTTTTGTATGCAGATGACTGTTCGTTGTTGTGTCCGGTTACGGATACGTGCCCTACTTCAATTTGTCAACCTTTTATTGACAAAGTGGAAGAGTGGTGTTCAGAGAATCTCAGGACATTAAATTATGCAAAATGCTCATGGATTTATTTTACAAATCATAGTGCATCTGTTGCTGATAACATTTCTTTAAAGGTAAACGGAACAGTTATGAGGCGAGAAAAATCAGTGGTCTTACTTGGCGTGCGCTTAAGCGACGATCTCACGTGGGGAGAGCATGTTGACGAGTTAGTTCTCGGATGCAGAAGGCGGCTTGGAGCAGTGTTTCGTACTTTCAAGGAAGCTCCAATTAGCACCCGGTTATCTATTTTTCGAGCTTGTATTCTTAGCAAACTCGATTACTGTTGTCTCGTCTACGATAGCAATTGTTATGCCAAAACTCTTGATAAAATTTTGAAATTAGCCGCAAGAATGATTTCCAAAAAATTCGACGGATCGATGTCAGAGTTAATTCAAAAACTAAAACTCCCCGATTTGTCCTTGAGAAGAAAATACTTTCGTTTGATTCATTTCTATAAAGTAATGAACAAGTTATCGCCGCTAATATATCAAAAATATGGTAAAAAATGTGTTTCAAATTTATGTTGAACATTTAACCTTTCTGCCATCTACATCATTGAAAGTGATGGATGCTGGTGTCCCCTTATGATGGCGAACATATTTCATTCCATATAGTCTGATTACTCATTATAAGTGCGTAACAATGACAGCAACGGAGTAAACTAACTATCTTTATTGCTATAGTTATTCATCATCTGAAGGTTGTTTCTAAGCACAAGGAGATGAAAATGAATTCAAATTCAAAGAAAGGATAAAAATTCAATTTAACAAAAACGTATTATATGTATTTATTTGAACTGAAGAACAGAACGGAAAATTTTTTAGTTCCAGTGAATTCTGCACACTAGCCATCATATCAATTATGGACTACTATTTTCGTTTCTTTATATGTCATATTCAATTTGAATAAACATCGTTTATTGAAAAATACACTTCGCTGTAAGACATTGTTTTATTTCTTCCATTTTCGATATTTTTGTTTTCTAAATGAAACTTGCCGATGTTGTTCAATATCCTAGAACAATACAAACAACAACTGTAACAAAGGTACGACGTGCTGATATGGTGAGTAACTTGAAGTTTGTATATAGTGCAATAGTAAACACGTGTTATAAATGAACTTCGATAGATAGAAGACGAAATTTGTTTGATTGAATTGTATACATATCACCGAATCTAAAGAAGAATGCTTACAGACAAATGAGAAGCGAATGAATTATCGAATTGATTACAGTCAATAACAATGGTATACTCTAATGTTTAGCTCTGCATATTGGTAAAAGTCTGGGAATATATATGAGCGAGAAGAATGAAAAATGTTTAGTTTCGTGGCATCAAAAATCTTTTGAGCTTTCTCGTCATTTTAGGTACATTTTTACGGAAAAACTATATTTCTCTGACATTTTCTGCTCATATTCAGTAATTAATCATAACGTTCAAATTTGTTTGGATAAAAATAAAACTACTCTATTATTATGGATATTACGGTGTCTGAGTATTGGATTTACTAAAATCTAAAATTATAAGCAGATGTGTAATTGAGAAATGAACCATTTGGATGTTTGAATACATCTTAGAATAAAATAGATGCCTATACTTTTAGATGTCACCATCCAATATGACAGTCGGTCGTCAGGATAATAATCCAACATCTCACACAATATCATCAAATACGCATCATCATCAATCTCGTACAAATCTTGATGATATGCTATTTACATTGTCTTACGATCAACAACTTGAACAAAAACATTTAACACGTTTAGATTTAGCAAATAAAGGATTAAAACGAATTGAAAAATTACCTAATATTCATTTTCAAATAATCGATTTTGATAATAATGAAATAAATAAAATAGAAAATTTAGAAAACTGTCAAATGCTCATCCAGGTACATGATCTATTTTTTTAATTCTTATCTATTATCTATACGTTCGTTATTCTATTTTGTTTTAAATTCTAGCTATCATTGTTTCATAACCGATTAGTAGATATACGTTCATTGAGTCGTTTACGTTTATTAGAAAAGCTAAATTTAGCACAAAATAGTATTGATTCCATTGAAAGTAAGAATATGAGAAAATATTTAAAATTAAAAAAACATACATCTTTTTTGATTTTTCTCATTTAGGCTTAAAATCTTTACAAAATTTAGTTTCACTTAATATTTCATGCAATAATATCAGTGTTAGTATGAATCCATGAGAAGTAAGAATTTTTCATTGAAAAAAATGTTTATTTTCTTTTGATTTTTAGAGCTTAAGTGCTTTGAATTCTTGTCATTTACTCCAGTATTTGGATGCAAGTGATAATACAATACGTGAAATAGAAGATTTATCAGCACTCACATCATTAAGGGTAAGAATTAGCTAAAAAATTCTTGATACTATCAAATCTCTTCAAGATTAATGTGTATGTTTAGAAGGGAAAAGGATGATTGATGTTTATTTTTTTCAGAATTCATTTATCATTAAATTCATCTTTGCTAATAGTCTATTAGATAACTTATTTTCATAGATCAGAAAAAGAATTTTTTTTTCTTAACATATTATTAACCTTCTTTTTATTTCAATTATTTTTAGTATCTAAATTTGAATAAAAATTTTATTGATACATTAGTACATGTTCCACGAAATTTACCAAAAAAAATTCAAACATTAATTATATCCGATAATGAAATTCAAGATTTAACTGAAGTATGTTTCATAAAATTCTTGTAGAATTATCTATTATTTTTTTTCTTTTTTTTTTTTCTTTTCTTTGTTAAGATTTGTTATCTTTCCACATTAATTGAATTACAGACATTATGGATTATGCAAAATCCATGTGTCGAAATTGAATCCCGACAAGGATATAGACAGTATCCTTTTTCATTTGAAAATCAAAAATTATTATCCTATAATAGAAATAAAAAAAAAAGTTTTCTTTAACTAATTGTATAGACGATTTGATTATCGTCCATATATTTTTAACTATTTACCACTTCGAAATCTTGATGGATATACAATATCACGTAAAGAAAGGTAGGCTAAAAGAGTTTAAAATAAGCTAGTTTTAGAAATGTTAATGAATATATTTTTCTAATTGTTTATTTTATGTTCTAGTTTGAAAGCCGAATGGTTATTAACTCAAGGTAAAGGACGTACCTTTCGTCCTGGTGAACATCTTGAATTAGTTGAATATTTATCAAAAGTATGCTCAATTGAATCGACTGAAGTAAGTATACATATTTAAAATAGATATATTAATTTATTACAAATATAAAATTATATTCATGTTTAGAAAGATGAACAACATTTATCGCGTATTATGCATTTACAAGATATGTATACACAACAAAAACGAAATAGTGGTAAGAATGATTATATTACAAAAACAATTGATAAAAAATAAATGTTATTATTTTATTTTTTATTTTTTTTAGAATCAATATCGAATATTGATGATGAAAAAAACTTTGGTTCAGATACAATGACAGCAGCTGATACACTTCCAAAAGGTTTTCTATATTTTATTTTTATATTATTTAAAAATATATAATAATAGTATTTTGTTATTATTAATTTTAGATTCTCAATTAAAACAAACACCGATTACTCAACAAAGTTTATTATTATCCGAATCTGAATATATTAAAATAAGTCCAAGTCCATCATCATCCGTATCAAGTACAAATGATATGCATACACTTGTTGGTGGAAGTAAGATTTATAAATGAATTATCAAATCTTTAAAATATTTCTCATATTGTACAAAGTTAAACATCACCATCTATTTTTATTGATTTTAGCTCGTCAATTGCGTACACCTAGTCCACTTGTTATGTCACGTAGTATAAATAATCCGTTGAATGCAAGCATAGAAGACAGTACAAGTCGAACAAATAATCGCTATGTTGAATACGATGCTCGACCAGTAAAACCGTTAGATCAAAATTTATTTCAAACAAAATTAAATGAATATGCAGTTGTTAATACCAATGATGAAACGTAGGGTTACTTTTTAGATTAAAGACGCATCATCAATATTCTACAGTTCACTTTTATAGTCGTTTACGGCAAGAGCCAATGCGTAATCGTTCAAAATCAACAGCAACTACAAATTCATCGCAACTCTCAAATCAACCTCATTTAGCATATAATGCGAATCGTTATTCACCCAAAACAGCCAGTCATGGTCCAACAACGTCATCTGCATTACAACATACAACAACGGCAACAACTCTACGATTAAAACAGAAAAATACAACCGATAAATGTAAGTAAAAGCGTCAGAAGAGATATATACGCATTCGCGAAGCTTTTTTCCTACTATATTGTAGATAAATCAAAATATGAATAGCCTTCCAACTCTTTCTATCCGTTAGTTAGTTGAGTAAATAAAAACTAGATTTTGACATTGAACGATTTTTCAACAAACTAAAGCATGTCACAATAGTTAGAAAGGAGAATCTTGACATTTTTGAGAGACCAAAAATTCTAAATAATTCTATCTTGACAAAACGATTGAACACCCATGAATCAGTTAGGTCAAAGATTTTATCAAAATGTAGATCAAATTTCCTACTAAAAAAAGAGAAAACAAATCTTAGTAAAATATCATCAATTTTTTGTAAAATTTTATTTTATTTAATTTGCCATACTTATCTGGCTCACATATCAAGAGCTATTTTTAACATTATTCATTATGTGAGCACTTTCACCTTTGACATTTTGTATTATGCGTTGTTTCAAAATACAAGTAAATATCACATACGCGAGATTTGAATGTTTTATTTTATTTTTCACGCTCGTTTATGTACTTACCGTATGATAATTTTGCGTACTTGAAAGTTTGAATACAATCATACACATATACTTCAAAATATTTTATTTTCAAGATCGAAATAAAAACAAACGTCATACGATTGCAGCGGCGACAGTAATTATTGACAACGACGATAATAAACACGTACGTTGTCGTACAAGTCCAAAAATAATTCAAGAAAATAAAAAATTAATCACTTCACAACATCCTCATCATAATGGTATGCAAAAAAAAAGTAAAAAATAAAATAACACCATTAACATAACAACAGAGTGTGTAGATGTTGAATAATAAAGATATTGTTTAATAGATTCGATCATATACATGAATGAAATCAGTGAGTAGGTGTGACACAGTAACGGATCATAAAAGGATATAAGTTTCTATCTATGATCAAAGCGAGTGAAAATATTGATCTTATGTCATTGTGTAGAGGTATATATAAAACTTAGGTTAGATTATGAATCCAAATGTGGTAGAAGAATTCAAAAAGTAATGTTCATTCAATTAAAGCACCTAAAGATGTCTTTATTTTATTACTAAATTTGTATATTTTGAATTGCAGATGAGAACGAGATATGTATTCTCTCCAAGCTGTGTGATTCTCGAGAAATTTTTCTTGAATTTAGTGCTGAACAAATGTACAAATGTGATCTTTGAAAATCTATAAAAATTGAAAGAATTATCGACTACTTGTGAAAGTTGAATATCAGTATTTAGATTCTTCTGTTGTATCACTCGCTTCGTAACTCAAATTTGATACCATATTCGTAGAGCATAATGTCTTCTCTACTTAATTGTAAAATGACGTATGTCATGTACCGGAGTGATAAAATGTTTATGAAAAAGCAGTCAAAATAGTGAAAATCTGGGCGAATGAAGATGCAGTTTTTATCTACCATTTAGCAACCATAATAGATCGTAGAGAGTTTTTTGTATATAAATGAAGCTCACTTGCTATATACAATTAGTCTTTCGGGATATTTTGAGTACTAAGAGTTGGGCTTAACAAATTTTCTTCCTCATAGTATCCTAATTTCTCGATTTGAACAACACTGGAAGCACTGGAACAACTCTTGCAGTATATTGAAAGTCCAAATTTTTTCAATATATAGCTTTAGATTTGTATTTTCGAATACAGTTACATATTTTCGTTTATCTAGTCGAACGGTTTAATAAACAATAGAACGCAATTAGAAGAACTATTTTGAAATTTATAAGCAAGAGTCTCAAATAAGGATAATATATGACTAGAGCCCTGCTGGACTAGAACGTTTTGGTAACCTCTTACATATACTTCTAATTAATGATACTAACAGAATGTTTTCATGATGGAAAAATAGATAAAAGTAAAACTTTCTTTTATCAAACGATTAATTACGACTTCGATTGAGTTTACAGATTTAAAAATTAAAAATCGACGAAATTGACGAATCGTTTATATTGCAACATTTGAATAAACTGTATGAAATAGAAATAGGACTCGATTCGATCAATATTCCCAGAAAATTACATTTTTAGAAATGCTGTGTTAATTCAAAAAAATTAATAATTGTTTAAACGAGTGTAACATTTCTTTTTTTATTTGTAAAGTTTCAGAAGGAGTAAAGTATAGTCTTATAGTTGGGTTAGATGAGAATGATAGAGTTTTCTGTCTCAAAAATATCATACTGTAAGTTATTTGGACTGCTGTTAGTCGTTGACGAATTTTTGCACTATGAATTATGACCATCCCGAATGAACTATTGATTTTTCTGCAAATCATATGTATTATGTACCGAATTTAAACATTTTCTTTTTTATCGATTACTTTTAGTTAAAGATAAACCACTTTCCAATCGTTCCATTCGATCAAAACCGCGAGTAAATGGAACCGGTCTTAAACCACTTGTCGCTGGTAAGAAATACTTGTCTATTCATCGTCAAATTTTTTTACCATTTTCATTTTCAATGCATAATTTTAGAACATACAGATGACGAAGACGAAGAATTTCATCCAAAAACTGAACCGATCATCAATACATTGCGTACGAGTCATGGTATCATTACGACGATATTATTATCTGATTGTACAATATTTTGATATATTTTTTTAATTTTAAGCTTCTCCAACATTATTAACTACTAAAACTCGGTTACAATCGAATGATGCTCAAATGACGACTACAACCACTGTTGAAACAAATGATTTCAAAATGTTGACAACATCCGTTGAAACAATGCGAACAGCCATGCTTCAAGCGTATGTATTCTTATGATTTTATTATATATTTAAAAAAGAAAATTATCATTTTCAGCTATCTTAATCTACATGAACGATTTACAAAGACAACTGAATTACAGACATCAGCAATGGCTGCACTTTGGAAAATGGTAAGTAATATTTAAAAAACTCTACAATTCAATATTAACAATCTAATTTAAAAAAAAAACAAATTCGTATGTTGCAGGTAGAAAACAATAATCGAATGAAACAGAGTCAAACAGATAAAGTATTGGAAGAAAATCGACTATTAAATCAACGTGTGCTCGATCTTGAAGCTAAATTAAATAAAACAAATACAAATGGGAATAATTCTGTAAGTATAAAATAATTCTAGTATTTTCTATGATTTTTGAACAATATAGATTTGTTTTAGGTCGATGAACAAGGTCATCCAAGCAGTCCACGATCAACGAGTGCCAGACTTTCATTCGATACAATTTCAGCACATCAATCAACACCAGTAAAAAATCAAAGTACACAATTTTTACTAGGATTTTATTAATATTATTTACTAAATGTCTTATTATATTTAGATGCAGTATTATCAAATAAAACAGATAGTTCACTTCTTCCTCCGTTGCGTGCTCATATATCAAAACGAGATGCCAAAAGTTTTTTTCTACATTGGGTACCAAATCCAAATAATCGCCAAATTCTTGGTTACAAAATATATATTGATGATACTTTGAAAGGTGTTGTTGAACCGACCAAATTTGAAGTTATTATCAATGATATTCGGGATGAAGGAGAATATAGAATTAAAATTCGTGCCTATGATGAACATTTCGAATCATCTGATTCAAATATTGTTATTGCACGTTTTCGTCGACAACAAAAAAATACAAGTAGTACAATAGCATCAACTCAGGCTTCTACACCTTTACAGCGTACTCAGTCAGATCATCAAATTAAAGACAAAATATCGTCAGCCGTTAAAACAGAAGATAATACTGTAGATCGTTATCATCCATTACGTCAAACTCAATCATACGGAAATCTATTTCCATCTTCTAGTCAAACACCTATCATTATGGATCAACAAAAAAAAAATACTACAGAGGGTGAATTATCAATGTGTTCTGGAGGCTTTCCTACACATCAACAACAACAATTTCGATCTTATTCGTTTGATAATGGAATACCACAGGAAGAAGAACAATCAATAAAAAAATCATTTTCACCCGATAATGTCATAGATCAGTCACCTGTCAACTATACTTTTGGAACGCCAGAACGAAAGGTAAATGTCATTTTATTTTTGTAGACACTTAAGTTAACTTATTGAATTTGCACAACAGTATCGCTGTTAAGAATCAGCAAAGAGAGATACAAGAGAGATAAGGCAATAATCGTCTGTCGTTTTACTATTCATAGAAACAAATTTATTTGTTTTAGTGTTCAAATGAAGATTTACATTCATCAGCAATGTCTAGTCCTTCACAATCAAATCGAAATAATGACAATAATAATAATATCATCCTTCGTAAACCACCTAGATCTCCTAATCGTGATAAAGACAGTGGTTCGACTTCAACACACACGGGTACATGTAGTAAAGTATTATTTTCAAGTGAATCAACTTCGACGTCAAAACATAGTCCAAATCGTTCATCGGGTATCATGTCTCGTCTTGCTAAAAGTCCGCTAAAGGTTAAACGGAGTCAAATACAACAACAACAACAACCACACAGTCGAAATGCATTGTTAAATGCACTAATTGCTGATCAGCAACAAACAACGACAACATCTGAATTACATAGGCCATCATCATCAAATTTTGTTGTCGAATACAGTCGAAGTTATCATAAACCACAATCAATTTCACCAGAGGAATTAAAAAATAAATCAAAAGTATGTTGATTTTGTCCGCATAGTGACAAACAGAAAAAATATTTGTTTTATTTTAGACTAAAATACTGAATCGTATCACGAATTTTATACCTATTACAAATCCATTAAACTTATCTTGTAATGTTATTTATCGTCAATTAGAATGTAGTCATCTTTTAGCTCAATATTATCCCATGTCATCGGACACAACCATGAAATTTTCAATGTCTTCACCACTACCAATTCCTCCTCGACAATCTACTCGTCATAAATCGAGTCGAACTTATAATACAGCAGAAGAAGAAATGACAGAAATGTAAAAAGTTAGAAATTGTTTTATTTTTATTCTTAATTTTTTGTGTAGATAACATTTTTACGAATTATTTTGAATTTTTATTGTAGATTCATTCAATTTCTTCTTTTTTTTAATATTCTTCTTTGTCTTTACGTTAATTAGTCAGATATATTTATATAGTGATTTTTTTTAAATTAACAAGTCAAAATGAAATAATTAGAGCGCGTCCTTTTATATGCCTAATCTTTTTTCTGATTAATCAGAGTTTTGATTCAGTAAACAATCATGAGGATGTTGATTATTTCCTCTTAGAAAATAGATTTAGGAAACTTTTATATTACTCAAGCAGAATTCTTTTCATTTTTATATATTGATTGAAACTTAAGTAAAAGGTGTTAAATTCTAAGACTTTTACAAATTTTTTTCAGCGGAGAGAGCTTTTTTTTTCGACCACTGTAACTATTCATTTTATTTCATTCATTCCGTAATCTTGAGTGAAACCAGTTTTTATCAAAGTTTGAGCGAACGACAGTATAGTAGCGGTACATTATAACGACAGGACCCCACTATCAACGGAGAAGAAATTATTTCTTTTCCAAAAGCGAAAGAAAGTATTGATTGTCCCCAAATTACTCGTATCTAACTCGATATCTTAAAAATAAGTAGAAGTAGGAACTGCATGAGGGCTCTTGAGTGGAAATTTCAAGAATCCAAGACTTTTGGTACAGGAAGTTCTTCTGAGGAAAACACATTCTTTTATGAGAGAACGGAAAATACACACAGATATAAGTGCCAAACGTATATGGAAAGTCCAGTCGGGAAAACGAAGACTAGAAAAATATGTTTAGCCCTTGAATCGTGAACACAGAGAATGGACTGCTACAATTCGAATTTTACTATCTGAAATTCAAATTTAAATTTTTATTCAGATAGGATTAAATTTGGCTAACGGATGTTCGAATTTTTGTTTAGAAATTTTAGATTTCAGTACATTGGAAGGACATCATATAGGCTGAGACTAAGCCAGTTGACAACATTGCAAGTTTTCATTGTTTTAGCCAACCAAGATTTGACTGTCAATATATGATGAAGATAGTGAGATAAATTTCAAATTTGGCTTGACAAAATTCTGCTGAATTTTAAGTCTGTTTTTAAAAATTGTGTTTAAATAAAGTGGAACAAAAATAGTTAACTAATTCAGTATACAAGGCAAAAGCGCTTGCTTTTGACATATGGGTGAAACTGTTTGGTGTCACATAATATATATATATAATCAGTCTGAAGTTAAAAATATATCTTCAACTGCTGTTAAAAACATTCATTCAAATTAAAGTTAAGATTAAACATTACAAACTCTTTCAAAACATTTTAACTTTATAATTTTAAGTAATAGAGGTGTTTTCGATACCTCTAACTTAGTTTTTTTATTCTGTTTTACAAAAATACAGTTGTAGCCAATAAAATATTGTAGTCATTAAATATACTTTTGTTAATATCATAAATTTTATTCAGACAAAAGTCGTCTGGATCGCGTTAGTCTTTTATCTTAGATCAAATTACGAAATTCCATAAAGTGAGCATCAAACCTGTTGATGCTCAAGCACATGCAAGAACGAACGACAATGTCTTTCATTAGTATCTGATGTTACAGATGTTAATATCACTACTATCCATCCAATAGAGCTGATATGTTTTACACCTGTTGAACTGCTGTTGTTAATCGTTGTGATTATTGAAATAACAAACTAGTGTAAGATAATTTTACCACTTTGATCGGCATTCTTACTAGTAATTGGAACTAATATTTCAGTGGTTGTGTTGATAATGTTATCGAACACGACGCATCTCGTCGTATGGATTGTTTTCAACAAAAAGTACAAAAAACTGCCACATTTATATAAAATAATCATTTCTTAGCTATATTCACAGAAAATCCAAAAAACTTGTAACTCACTTGAAGAATTACTTAATACGATATGTTAAAGATAATTCCATTTTTGTCTATTTTACATATTTGTATTATTGAAAAATGGTGAGTTTAAGACTTTTAGGTAGTATATTTTCAGCTGTAAAAGTAGTATAGTATCAGCTGCTATAAAAATTTCTGTATCTTTATACGTGAAGATACGACATGATTCTGACTGACTTCAATAAGTTGATAAATTTCTAGAATATAGTTTAAGAATTTTCAGCTGAGTTTTAATAAAATCTTTTTCTAGCGCATTTTTTGAAATAAAAATTGTCTTGAGATTCAGATAATCGATAATATATGCCCTATACATATTCACTTTTATACAAGTGCACTTGTATTTTCGAAAGTGAACGTGTGACTATTTAAAGAATCTCCTACACCATTCTATTTTGCAACGGATAGTAGTAAAAAGCTTTCTGTTCTGTATTGCTAGAAACAGTTGTAATTAAAATTTACAAAAGAATCCAAGACCTAACATAATATTCTGCTTTTTCTACCAACATTCAGAAACTGAAAACATCATTTAAGTAACGGACTTAAGTGACCTAAATCCTTTGATTGTTGCACTGTTATATATTACTGAAAAGGCGAGCTTTATGAGCTGATTTTATCAGTATGTTTTATTGTGGTCTTTCTCGATTAAATTGTAACTAAATATGATGTTGTTAAGAAATTGAAGATCAGAACAAAAGGATAATCGTTTAAGGCAAAGTTTGCGAATTGCTGATGAACGAGAGAATAACAAGTAACCAGGTGAACCACGTCTTGTAAGACCTTTCAAGATCTGATGTTTTCTTGTGAAATCTTGGGATAAGGTCTTACGATATGATCTTACAAGATCTTGTTATAAGATAATGTAAGATCTTATGAAATCTTGTAACTTCTTGTCGTAAGATTTGATAATAAGAAGTGACAAGATCTTGCAAGATCTTATATAACTTTTTTCGTCAGATTCGTATAAAAATTTGTAAAATTCTGTAAGAAACATAGAAACTGATTCTTGATGTAAGATTCTTGTAAGATTTTATAGGATCATGTAAGATCTTTATCTGATTTTTTGACCTGATTGGGCGGTACATGACTAGTTACCATGTAGATTACTAATTGGAAAAGGGACTTTTAATTAGATGCGTCTGCATGTGTAACTAACGATAGTTAAATCGATAGTTGCAACTAGAAGAAATTTACCAATCGCCCGATTACTAGATTTCCACTGTCGTTACCCAATAGTTGCAATCGAGTGAAAATCTAGTAATCTAGATGAATCGAGCGATATTAGATTTTTTTTGACGCTTGAGATCATTTTCTTTGAAAAACTTGATTTTTTTTTCGCTTTTCAACCTCACACGTTAGTTGAGCACACCCAGGTCTAAGGGTTAGATAACAAGATCTTGGAAGATCTTACAAGATCATATTCGATCTTGGGTGATCGTATAATAAGAAATCATAAGATTTCAAAAGATCTTAGCAATTCTTATCAATTTCCTGTAAGATCTTACAAGATTTCATATGACATCTTGTAGCAAGATTCTTATAAGATTTTACAAGATTTTTCTTATCATAGGAATGTA
>CAJNOQ010001644.1:0-29745 GCA_905250885.1 Didymodactylos carnosus | reverse complement strand
GGATTTTTAGAAAATCCGGAAGACTTTTTCGGGTTTCGGAGGTTGTTAGTTGCCTGGAAAACCAATAAAGGCTTAATTGAAAAATCGGCGCCGGTCAGTCGATGTAGTTACGTGTCTAGTTTAAAATAAAACAAACCCAAATTCTCCAGCTTGAAGTATATTAAAAAATCTTGGGACGCCGTTCAGGGTCCAGAAATACGTTTGTTTGTGACTTTTCAATGTTCGATAGCGACACGTTTTCCGAACTCGAATACAGCGTAAATAATAAATGTGTTTATATCCGTCTGCCTATATTTTTCAAAACGTGACAGCACTTACTGTTCGTCAAAAATCTCACTTGAAGGTCGATTGTGGTACAGAGATCAGAACGGGCACTCCACCCAATTCGGCCGAAAACATGATTTCCACACTTCGCTAATTCTTGTGTTTATATCTTTCGAACAGAGAAAGGCCAGGAAGATATACCAGCAAAACAGAGACACATCGTTAAAGCAAAAGGGAATTTTTTAGAATAGTGTTGAATATTTTCGTAATATTTCTATAACCACAAGTCTTAGAAAGCACTTAATTTTGTTAAGTACACTTTTCGTCGCAAAATCAGACAATCGCGATTTCCTGACCTTCTGTTCGCAGACAAGAAAATAGCGAAAAAAGTGTCTGGATTACGTTTTTCGACCGAGTTACATGGAATGCCCGAAAAGTTTTCTAAAAACTCTGAAGACCGCTAAGTGTCAAATATTACTCGCACCTTTTGTTACACACGGTAAACAACTCGATGAACCCTCTCGAAGCTTCTAAAACTGGGTTCAAGCTTATATGCAATTTTTCACAGTTGATTATCTGTTTTGCTACATTTCCTTCACTAGTTGTTCAATTCTACCTATGCCTACAGTGAAACTTTGTGTTTAGATAATTTTCTGATTGCTATTAATCACAAAGCGTAAGTGGCTCCCTTTATTTGATTAAAGTTATTTCCAAATTAATTAGAGAGCTATGTATATTATACAGTGACATCTGGCTTTGTAACCAGTTCTCTTTGACGTAAGTGCATCAATGCTTATTCTCTATTGTTTATTTATTTCTTTGATTTGTCTGTCCATGGATCACCTTATGGCCATTTTTTCATGTTTTGCGAACACAAACACTACATTAATTTTCTAGACCTATTTCTTTCACAGTCAAAGATATATAGGGGAAATTTGAAAATATGTCTTTATCTCTATATCGAAGTTACTTTTCAAGTCATGTGCTAAGGTCTATTATCAAAAATTCTAGTCTTTTTCGATTTTCTTCAAATACCAGCTCTCGTAATACGTTCTCTGAACGTAAACGTATTTTTAAGCAAGTGAATATTGCTGAGTCATCAGCAAATGACAATCGTTTATCTTACGAAATACTGCTAGATAAAAAAAAATTAAAAACTCCATCGGGTACTATTATGAACATTGAGAATGAACTATTAGCATTAGCTGTCGCACAAGAATGGAATCAACAAAAAACAACGATTGACTTACCATCGATGCATTTGACATCGTTAGTAAATACCATCATTGATAATCCAAATAAAGTGACAAAATCGAAGTTAATTGAACAAATCATGTTTTTTCTCGAATGGGATACAGTTCTTCACCGTTCAGAAAATCCAGAAGAATTAAAACAATTGGAATCGAATGCATGGAATCCAATACTTCAGTATATTAATGAACAATATGGCACCCAGTTTAGTCCTACCTATCACTTGGATATCAAACAAGTTGTGAGTGATCATGATAGACAAGTCATTGAAAAATATTTGAACCAGTTAGACGAACAATCCTTGTTAACGTTTATGTACATGTCTGAATTGTCAAAATCGATATTATTAAGCATATGTCTTTTGAGACGATTCAGAACGATTGATGAAACAGTGACACTATCACGTTTAGAAACAGAATATCAAATTACACATTGGTCAAATGTGCCCTATTATCACGATTATGAACTCATGGACTTACGTTCAAAACTTTCAGCTGCATATCTAGTTTTCTATTGTTTAAACAATAATATAACAAGAAAAGTAGTAGGAAAAATCAAAAGTTGAATCAACCTTTTTACATTGTTTTTTTTTATCAAAGTTAATAATACTACGCCAAAAAACTCTTCTTTTCTTACAGTTATGACGAAAAGAGTTCGTACATTTAAGACGTGCATTAGCAACCACTTAACGCTTTATCTCATTTTTGTTGCTACAACTTGACGTGTAAACATAGTTCCGAAAATTAGCATTCTATATACTCAATTACTTCGAGTTTCGAGTTTATTAAAATCATATTTTGAGAGTCTTTATTCACTCTTACTATTAGAAAGACTGCTACATATTTAAAAACATTTCGCCTACGTTTTTGGTTTTAGTTTATCATAGGTATTTTCCTAAATCTAAGCCTTACTGCAAATCCTTTTCTACATCATTATCATATTGATTATTTCAGATACATTTATTCATTCTCGATGGTTAACAACGATCAAAAAGCAAATGATATGTTAGTGTCTTACGATGAAAGGTATGTAGTATCATGTGTTTTTAAATCTTGTCTTTTTGCTTATGTATTGTCGGTCTTTTCTAGTGATTCGGAATCCAGTTCCGAAACAAAACGAAAAACACACAAGAAACATAAAAAGTCACATAAACATCATAAGAAAGATAAAGAACAAAAACATAAGAAGAAAAAACACTCACATCATCGTCATAAATCAGATCAGGAGGAAACACAACGAGTGGTATCATCAGACGTAGTCCAAGAAGAAAATCGACAACAGAAACGAAAAAAATCTCCATCTTCAAGTAATGAGACGAAAAACAAGAAAATTCTAATTGAAGAAAACAATTTGTCATCAACCAAACAGTTGAAATCACTAAATGTACGTACAAACATTATTCTCTTGTACTGCTCTCTTTTAACCGATGATATTCTCATAACACTGTTATGTATCATGCCTTCTTACTGATTATACCGACCTGAATGCGTTTTTCTTATTTAGATTAATGAAGACACTGATTCAACAGCTGCTAAAAATATCAAAAATTCTTCTTTGCCAATAAAGAAGCCTAAAACGGAAATAACGACAACTACGATTACGTCCAGTTCAAAAGTATCAATCTCAAGTATTCCGCGACCGAAGAAACATTCGATAACAAATGGTCATCACACAAAGAAAACGCCTCGTTTATCAACGGATCGTGAAAGTTTAGAAGAAGGTGAACATCCAACGTCCGATATTGATACTGATACTGAATTAGAAACAACTGATGGTACCAACAAAGATCGAAAAAAAACTAAAACAAAAAATAGACGAAGTATATCTGTTGAACGAAAACTGCGTACACCACCGTTATCACATCCACCAGTTTTGGATTCTCGACATCATCGTTCCCATCGAAGTCGAACACCTCCACCAGCCGTTTCCTCACGTTATTATTCACAACAACGGTCAACGGATCATCGCGGCGATAGAGATTCGAGATATTATCATTCGAGACGTCATTCTCCGCCATCTTCGCGTCATCGTCATGAAGAGTATGATAGAGAAAGAGGTATGTGTCAGTAATTTTTGGACTACTGGATTTACACTTGTGTATTTTTAATTGTCAAATTTAATCATCGCAATCACTCAGATCAGTCCAAGTATACAGGAGTTGAATTTTTCTATAAATATAAGACAGTTATAAAATAGATTTATCAATTTATATTGTTTTTTCAGGTAGAGGACATCGGCAGTCTTCTCCGACATCACTGTCTGATAGAAAGAGAACCGATAGGTAAGTAACATTTATTCTTTTAATATTTTTTTCATATTTGCGGAAATGAGCAGTGGTATCACTAAAGTTTCTGTTTTTTTTTGTTCAGCAAACACGATCATGCGGATTCAACAAAGCATACGCATAATAAAAACAGTAGAAATCATGCCAATAATACGACAAGCGACGAAGAGTAAGCATTATAAGAATTTTTTGATCTGCTAATAAAAAATATATTCTTGTTTTTTCTTTTAAAAGACATCTTGATTTTGAAATTCCAGAAGATGAAGAAGATGAAGATGAAAAGATTCGTAAACAACGAGAACGTCGTGAACAATTGAAAAAGGTTAATATCCAATTCTCACTAACTTATTCATATTTAAATGACTTGAAATTTGTTTAGGAATTGGCGCAAAAAGCTTTTGCTGACGAATCTTCAATGGATAGTACTATTCAGCAACAATTACCAATTGTTGCTGCTGCTGCTTCTCCGCTCAATCCTAATGTTATTACTAAGCAGCAAGTTGTGGCTAATGAGTATGCTGTGCCTGCAGGCACTTCTAAAGCAAATATTGATGAGGATGATGACGATGTTGCGTTTGTTGAGAATTGTCTAGATGATGTTGTGGATTTTGAAGAAATAGCACGTGATAAACGAAATGCAGTACAAGAACGTAAGTAATTTATTTTTCATATTTAAATTCGAACATATATAGAATATGTTCGTATTTTAGAACTCAGCGGGAATACTAATATAACAAGCAATGATGCAAATTCACCATCAATAGTACAAGAACTAAGAGATGAAGAAATGGAACGAAAAAAAACAACAAATAACTATGACATGTTTGCCGATGATAACTTGTATCAAGAGACAAATGTGAGTAGTAGTAAACATTAATTTTGATTTGATATGGCATTTTGTTGGTTATTTTCTTTGGTTTTAGAGTCCCGGTGCTTGGAGACGAATAGGGATAATCCCCGGCCCAGATAATCCACATTTAACAGACAATTGGGATGATGCCGAAGGATATTACCGTAAGTATTGACAAAAGTATTTTCGTCTTTTCATTTCATTCATTAATTAGTTGGCTATAATTGTAGGTGTTCATATTGGTGAAATATTGAATGATCGATATAATGTTTATGGTTATACCGGTCAAGGTGTATTTTCAAATGTTGTACGTGCACGCGATGAATTGCTTGGGAAAAATACTGAAGTAGCAATCAAAATAATCCGCAATAATGAACTCATGTAACGTATACTAGTTGATTGGGTCAACTTTTAGTAGAATAAAGTTGTAACCAAAGTAGAGTTTGCATAAAATTCTTTTGTATTCTCTTTAGGCAAAAAACTGGCTGGAAAGAATTAGAATATCTTCGTAAATTGAACGAAAGTGATCCCGAAGATAGATATCATTGCTTAAGATTATTGCGACATTTTGAACATAAAAAGCATTTGTGTTTGGTTTTTGAACCGTTAAGGTAGGTGTCACTAGTTTATTCAACTCTACTCAAATGACAACATATTTTATTTGCTTAGTATGAATTTACGTGAAGTATTGAAAAAATACGGTAAAGATGTTGGTTTACATATCAAAGCCGTGCGTTCCTATACTCAACAACTTTTGATGGCACTGAAACATTTAAAAAAATGTAACATATTACATGCTGATATTAAACCAGACAATATTCTTGTGAGTACTTTGTGACGAACTTAAGCGTACTGGAATAGTCATCATTAATACTTATTTTAGGTCAATGAGTCAAAATTATATCTAAAACTGTGTGACTTTGGTTCAGCGTCCTTTGCATCTGACTGTGAAATAACGCCATATTTAGTGAGCAGATTTTATCGGGCACCAGAAATCAGTAAGTATGCGCTACTCAAATCATATGAGCTCAGTTAGCGTGACCGATGAAAAATTCTCGCCATGTGATCAATCGCTTTTTCTCGGAGTATATTTTACTAGAGGCAACCGTTGATTCTCATCACAAATTTGACATCCGTCTGTATCCATTGTCACTTTTTGGATATATAAACCGTCTTTCAAGGAAACTTATCTTTTTCTACATGAGTAACTCGATTTGTCCTACGATCTGGCAGTATCTTCATGTATTCCATTGACAGCTCATTATGTTTCTCGCAAGATTCAGTTTATGTAACCTCATCCAGGAAGAGCCTGTGCGTACAAATGACCATCCGATTCGTGAGTCTGCATTAAAAATTGCACCTGATGTAGTATGTTCCGAGGAAAAGCGATTGATCACTAGCCCAGGTTTCCACATGAGTGGAAAACTATTAGGCAACTACCACCTCTTTTAAGATTACTTGCCTATGACTGAAGAGTATTATGACTGGTATCGCCTGCTATCGTCCTTTCTTTTTCTTCTAGTATTGGGTATGCAATATGATTTTGCCCTTGATCTATGGTCTGTTGGCCTTACGATTTATGAGTTATATACGGGAAAAGTGATGTTTCCTGGTAAAACAAATAATGAAATGTTAAAATTAATGATGGAATTTAAAGGCAAAGTACCGAATCGTATTATACGCAAAGGTCAATTTAAAGATCAACATTTTGATGCTAATTGTAATTTTTTGTATCATGAAGTTGATAAAGTAACACAACGAGTAAGTGTGCAACAAACTATCTCATCATATCGTTACATAACTTTTGATTGGTATTATTGTAGGACAAAATTACCTGTATATCAAATGTGAATCCATCAAGAGATTTATTATCGTCATTAGTTGGTATGCAACGTTTGCCAGATGATCAAATGAAAAAAGTTGTGCAATTACGAGATTTATTAGATAGAATATTGCTATTTGATAAACAAAAACGTCTTAGTATTAAACAAGCATTAGAACATCCATTTATACAAGATAAAATTTGATAATAAATACGTAGGATGATTTTTCTTCTTTTTCCTTGATACAGATTTACATTATTTTCTTCTTGTTCCAAAAAAATTATCAAGTTTTTGTCTTTTTTTTTCTTTGTTCGTATTTTTCTCATTGTTGTATATCTAAAACAACAACTCTTTTGTTGTTTTTCGTTTTTCGCTTCTCTATTGTTATTGTATAAGCCAGACATGTGTATGTTCTTGGTGTGTTTAATATGTGATTTCTTCTATTTTAAGGTTCAAACACATTTGGTATGTCTTTATGTCTAACGAAGATGAATATACACACACACACACATATATATATAATTCCAATTCATTCATAACAAACGTGTAATGATTAAATGAAAAAACAAATTTTTTTTTTGTACATTAGTATCAGTATTATTGTTCGCTGCCATTTCATCATCTAATGATAGTTAGGAGCATGTAGTAGCAGAAGTCACAGTTACTTCGACAGTTTTTTCATCCTTATATGATCGCGATGTGTATAAGTTAAAGAAAATAACTAAACTATAAACTCAAAGATTTTCTATCAGCTGGTACCGACTTATTTGAGTTTAGAAAGACAAAAATAGTTTTTTATAAAAGTAACACTGCAGATGTATTCGCATACTTGATTATGAATAGGTCGTACTAAGCAATCTTAGTAGAGGTTCCATGTAGCACAAAGAGCGGAAAGCTATTTGTATAATCTTTATGTTTCTGACTTGTTTCTAAGCTTACTTGGAATTGTTAAACCATTAATGCGACAGGTTTCCTTTTTTCTGATAGATTTTCTAGTCTCAAAAAGAAAGAGCGTATCTAGACTTACCTTTACTGGAAAGCCGTCTCGAGCATTTGTGAAAGTTTTAATCAAGCAACGTAACTAAACCTTGTAGTTTAATGAATGTCTATAGGATGTTGACATCTTGAACTTCGCTGTAGTAGTATGAACCATTTTTTGCCTTCCTCCTAGAGCCCTTTTTCATTCCCAGAACTTGCTCAGGCCGAGAGATGTTTTAGATTCAAGATTGTAGGTATTCATTGTTATTTTTGTTGTTTTAGCCATTGTTTTCTATTACTATCGATTATTTTTTATTTATATTTGCAGCTGCTTTTGTTGAATCCGCAACCTGTATTCAACACGTTTATGGTTTATAAAAATTAACACATACGTACATAGATAAGGTTCGAAAAAAAAAGAATAAACATCGAGCGGTTTGATGAGTATTCTACCATATTCGAATGTTTGCATGAGAAAAATGAAGAGTTAGGGATGATACTCGAGTCCAACAAAATGTACTTTTTTTCTCGCTGTTTTCTTTCTAATTGTTTAGAGAGTTGTGTTGTGTTTACCTGATGAAAAATTAGTTTGTTGTGTGATTTAATGTAAACACCAAACTTACTATAAAATATTGGAGTGGAAAATGTTGATGTCAGCAAACAAGTATTGTATATTTTGTTCATTCGAACATAAAACGACGTAATATTATATATTATATTTCAGTTATTAGGAAAAGATATTTTCTCCAGTTTACAAGCATGAGTACAAACACGATGATGATATTGATTTCACGAACAATATGTCAAGATGAAACTTTAAAATAATTTTCTACTGGTTTTTCTTTTTTTGTACAAAGACATTTTTATATGTAATAAATTCACTAACTATTGTGATAATTTCTATTTACTGCTAGAAACAAAGATGTACGTTTATGGGTAGTGGAGAATACTTTTCTATTAAGCCTCTATCAACATAAATGTTCTTGTTTACTTTCAGATAAAGTAATGTATTCGATCGTTGAACAGCTGTTCTTGAACCGGTCAATAAATCTTTATTAGAAATATTTCATTAGTTTTCATCATACTCCTTATTTTATTTTTCTGCAATTTAAGACTGAAGAACGTTGTTGTTCATGAATATCAGTGGATTTTTTACTATCTCTAATGTTATATTACTAAAAATGACTGTAACATCATTTCTCTACTGTCAAAACATCTTATCAACTAAAGAAAACATCCAATGATTATGCTTAAATTGTCGAATTGTGTGAGACAGTTGGCCCCTGCACTGTTCGAATCAAAATGCAACATCAGAGACTTTTATAATCTTTTTTTTAACGTTATTTGGACCAAATAAGTTGATGGTTACAAATTAAATTGACAATGTTGCATACCAAACTCGATTCTACCATGATCATTCATATACACACAATTTTCAATCAAACAGCTTAGTTAAAGGAGGCCTACATCGAAAAACATAACTAGATATTACAGAAGATGGAACATCTCCATTTGGAGATCTGAATCGAAAGTTAATCTATATGAAACTTTTATTTTACTATTACCATTCATTAATGAAATAGAGCTGAATCTCTTACAGCTATTATTCTAATGTCTTTTAATCGTCACTTACCGTATGAAATATTGAATACCATTCAATAAGTCATTTAAACTTTTCTTCTTAGCTCAACTTAACTAAACTGCACGGCTTGATCAGCTAACTCCGCTACCAGCGTGAAATTTCATAATATTTTCTTTTGCATGTTGTTACTTATAATTTTTGAATGACGAGATACCCATAGCTCTGGAATATTTCAAAGTAAAGAGAAAAGTGTGCTGAAGATTTTAAGATGTACATACATTCGATACGATCTTTTGCTGAGAAAATATAATAAAAATACAAATACTTACTACAGAGTTTTGAGTATCTGGTCGTTCGAAAATTATAAGAGTAACAAAATGAAAAACAAAATTTCACTCTGATAGGGGTGTTAGTCGACCAAGCCATACAATAGTAGTATCACATCTTCAATCTTAACGCTCATTTCTATATTCTTCCGGGTAACCTTAGAATCTTTTCAGAAAAAAGTGTTGAAAAATCTAAAAACAATCTTGCATAATTTTAATAAATCGTTTATTTATTATATGTTTGTTGAAAGTATTTATATAACAAGGATGAAATAAAAGAAAAGAATATTATTATTCCAACGTTAGTTTACTCTGGGAGAATGTCCAGGAAACAAGTCTTCCAAAGTCAAGGAGAAAGTCTTTTTCGCGACCATTACAAAGATATCTCTTTATCCAGCATTGTATCTATTTTTATTGGCACATTCACTTTTGTTGCTAGAACAGAAGATTTTAAAAAAGTCTATTTTTCCAACTGGCGTTAGTACTTCATCCATCGCTTCTTTATCACTTTCATGAATGTATAAGTTCACAGCCATAATTCGCTGGAAGCATTACTCTCTGCTGTGATTTTCAAATGCTTCATTCGCTTTCAAAAGCAGAAACACCTAGTTTAAAGTACTCTCATTTGGCTAAATTCAAGTGATTCTCTTCGAATTTTTTGAAGAACATACATTTTTTCGCTTTGGATTTTTAAATGAATGCGTATTCTTTCTGCATTGGAAATTTAGAAGTGTATTTTTTTTCTTTTCTCTTTCTGGTCTTTTTCCTTAGATCAACATTTCCTCTAATATCATGATATGTCAGATTGTTTTTTGTTCAGATTAACAAAAGTTTGCCACATAGACGTTGAAAATTTCCAGGGAGAAAGGAGAAAACTTTCAGAGAAGCAATCCCATCCGTTCCCTCCTCTGATCGTATGCACTGCCGGTATATACAATTGTTGATAATTATCATCAATTGTAATCGTTTCACTTGTAAAAATTAAAAAATAAATTTAAGTGTGCAATCCATTTAATATTGATGTACACGCAGTATATGCAAATAGGAAAATCATTTATAAAAGATCTGTCAGAGTGAAAACGAAATACTCTGCTCACAGGTTGAGTAAAGAACTAATAAAAATATTAACATAATATCAGTTTTTATAATCAAATCAAATCATTTGATATATTTTATGTAGGCATGCAACGGTTATTTTATCGGGGCTCTCGGAAATAGTAGTTTTAAAAATCGGAGAAATCGTTCAAAACTTTTCCAAGCCGACAGTTTTATGCAGACGTGTTTGCTCTATCAAATAAGATGTTGCAGGCCTTCTGACGATGATTCGTAGATGAGATACAAAGCTTTTTGTTAAAAAAGAAACTGGTTATTAACCGGCGATTAACGACCGGTTATAACCGGTCCTATTTTAGCGAAAAAAAACTAATATCTCATCTACGAATCATCGTGAGGAGGCCTGCAACATCTTATTTGATAGAGCAAACATATCTGCATAAAACTGTCGACTTGAAAAAGTTTTGAAAGATTTCTTCGATTTTTAAAACTACTACTCCCGAGAGCTCCGATAAAATAATCATTGCATGCCTAATTTTATGATGTTGTTCGTCTAGGTTTCTAAACTGTCACTGTTCAGTTTTTCTTAGTTTAGATGCAAAAACGATGACTTCATTGTAGCTAATGATCATGGCTGTAACTTTCCTTTGCATCCCAACGATATTTTTCACAGTGAATCAAAACTTTGGATACATTTTTAGAAACTTATTTTTCTTTTTTCTGTTTATTCATTTTGTTCTAGAATAACTACCAGTATGACACTATGGCAAACAACTGTTCCATTTTGAAAACAGATAGAACATTAGAATAAATCAGTTTTTTGTTACTAATTATACAAATTCTGTCGATAATTTTACTATGAACTAAGTTAATAAATTCTATTTTTTTAATCTACATTTAACTTTTTCGTACAAGATTGCTTTTTTTATTGACATAATTTTGTTTCAGATAACGAAATGTCAACAAATTTTCATTTACGTACTAAATGATTTTTTATTTCATTTTATTTTGGCCAGTATGTTAATTTATAGTTATATGAATGGATAGTTATTTACCATTTTCAATTTGTACATTTAGATTTCAACCTTGTTATGTCACAAAATATGTTCAAGAGAATCGAGTCGCCTGGTTAGAGAATATTTTACAAAGGTAAATATATTCTATACTCATCATTTTAGAGTTTCACTAATTGGTCTACTTTATTTAAATAAATATTAAAAACTAACTATTTGCTTAATTTTTAGGCATTAGTTCCACTCTACGAAAAAGAGCATGCGGGTGTTCCATACGAATGTGATTTGTCGCCAATGCGTGATCTCTATTATCGACACGAATTATCGAAAAAGAAAGTGGCAAATGAAAGATGGAAATGTAAATTAAAAACTTTTAAAGATGACTGTTTATTATCAATCTAAAAAATATACTTTCAGGTGGATTTTGTAATAAAACATTCTATACTGAACAGTATCTTGATTTACATTTTACAAATCGTCATAATAATACATTATTTAAGGTAATATAAAACTCTAAACAGATTAATGACATTAGACATGATTGTTTTTCTTTTTCAATAGGGTGAAAAACCAGTTTGTTTAGCCGATCTTTGTCATATATTTCGCTGTGATGTATTACGTCAAACATCTTCGATATTATTTTCCAATTCATTAATACATAAAAATCGACGATTAAATGAAAAACAGCTGTCTGTTTTAAGATCAAAGTGTATCGTAAGTTCAAATTCTAATGAATAGATCGAAAATTTTAAGACAAAATGTTTAACTGTATATCTTTAATCTAAAAATGTTTGAAAAGAATATAAATTCGTATTATTAGGATGAGAATTTTACATTCTTTTCGAATCTATGTTCAAAGATTTTCTGTCGCTTTTCTATGAGACGAAATAGGCATAATACCGCATAAAATGTAGGATTTAGTCAAATGTTTGTTATCTGGCATTCTCTACATGCTTTAAATTGTTTAAGCATCCTATTTTGTAGAAAAATGTTTACTCTGCAATCCTAGATAATTGAAATATATGTAAAAGTACTCTACAAACGTCGTCATACAAATCGAGTTTTTCTGTTCAAAAAAAATTTTTGAGCTTTTTAGTATTATGCCTATTTCGTCTCATTAGAAAATTTTTGCATATAGATTCGAAATGAGCGTAAAATTCTCATTCTATTAATACTCATTTATATTCTTTTTAAACATTTTTAGATTAAAGATTGACAGTTAAACATTTTTCTCAAAACTTTTGATCTACCCGTTAGGATTACATTTGAAATTGTTGACTGTTATTTTTTTTTTAGTCATTATTAAATCAATGCGTTCCAAAAGATTTACAATATGATACGTTAATGAAATTACAAAGTAAGTGATCTATTCACATGATTTATAATTAAAACATAGTTTCAACATATAACTTACACATGTTTATAGCTCAAATGCGCCAAGCTGTATGTAGTTATTTGACATTGGATAGATACAGTGAATTACCACCATACAAAGTAATATTAGAGTCTATTAATAGAAAGAATAACTTTGTATTTATAATGCATCTTGAATTTAGAAAAGTTTAATTAGTTTTACAAGTGTTTTTTGTTTGGTTATTATTATTGGCATGTGTCTTGTTACATACGGTGTACTCACACATTCCGATTGGCTGTAAGTATCTTTAGTAATAATTTTTTTTTTAAAATAGTTATCCTTAACAGAACATATGTTTGCGAAACAAATGCAAGTGACTTAGTATTTAAAATAATTCAAAAAATAGAAGTAACAGAGAGAGTATCAACATAAATTCCTTTTATCATTTTACAGGTGAAATCTAGTTAATGAAGAATCGTTTTATTTATAGTCGAATATCTTTGTAATTTATAGTATCTGAAAGTTTTTAGGTTCATCAATGTTCTTTTCTTTTTATCCCTTTTGAATTGTATTTGTTTCTATGTTTTTTGGTTTTTATTTCAGTTGTGATGAAAATCAGTTTAATTCCTCGTTGCCTAAACAGAAATCTCAAGTTGAAAGATTACCATCAATCACACCAACAACTATCAGTACTTCAAATACTATAGTTAGTACCAAAATGCCGTCAAATGTTCGCCAACGTGTACGGTTTAAAACCGATAATGAAGCAAATCATCATCATGATCATGCACACGATCATCATCATAATTAATATTTTTATTGTTTGTTGTTTTTATCAATGTCTTTCTTTTTAATATACAATAATTTTTCTAGTCTAAAAGTCAAAAGATTATATCTAGTCTCTATTTTAAAAATTTATCTTTTTTTTCTTTATTATGTACTTTATATGTTGTCAACTACTTGTTGTCATAAATATTTTATCTTTATATTGTCTAAATATATTTTTTATGTTGTTATTGTTGTTGTTATTATTATATTGTAACATGTGAAAGAAATTGAAGAATACTTCAGTGCAATTTATTATATAAAAACTATACAAAGTGATATATTTTCGAGACAGTTACACTTCTTTGTAAAGAACCGCTCTGCATTATGTGATTAGTTTTGTATAATAATGCTGTGTCATCATTCGCATACAGAACATATATAGAGAAATTAGCGTCCTGCAAACTAAGTTGTCACTTATCATGCAATGAAACTATTATAAAATATTATCTATCTTTAATAATATATCATCTCAAAATTCGATAGATCGAACTGTCCTTTTGGCTGTCGACATAAATCAACTATCCTAATGATGTTCATGTAAAGTCAACGAAAAGTTCTTTCTCAGTTATCAGAACACTCTAGGGTGTGAATCGTTTACTTGTGGCTATACTCTTTATTTCTGACTGTTTCCGGTCATCGTTTGCCACCTATCAGAACTTATCCTTTTACGAAAAATTCGACAAATCTTACTGCTTTCTTGTTCAAAATAAAATAATTAAATAAACAATTAACAACACGATTTACATTAGCTGCTGTATTAATATCTGAAAAACTCTGAATTTATTGTTCGTACATTGTAAAGATGTTTCAGTCATATTATACACTTTTTTTATAATTCAAAATATCTGTTTCTAATGGTAATAATCGGATCTTGATCATTTGTTACGAATAATTTTATTTTATTAATTTCATCCTTATTAATCTAAAGCCTCCCAATATAGTGAAACTACCATGAATTTTCTATTTATCTCAGTCGATCAAATCAGATGTTAGCCATCTATGTGGGGTGATATTCGCTTGGACACATTATTCATCACAACCAATGGACAGATCAAAAAAGCTATGTGCGTCAATATAGATAATAAACCTGAAATATGTATTATAGAATCATCTGAACAGTTATTAGCGGGTGATCCAGAGAAAATTGCTGGCTTTTTCCAAGGGGTTTTCTCAAGCTAAATTTCCTCAAGAAGTTTCGTTGTGGTATTAAAAGAAGGAAGATAAGAAGATTTTGTATAGATTTTATTCCTGTTCTTTTCCAAATAAGCATTTGCCCATTTTTCGTAGTAATAAAAGTCCTAAAAACCGGAAAAAATTGAATTGTTCAAACATACGCTCAGAAAATTTTCAAACTACTATCCGTTCATAAAAAGAATGATTCCCGGTATTTTTTGAATAATTTTTTAACGGAAAGATTTAGAAAGATATGAATTTCACTATTGGATAGAGGAGCTGATGGGAAATGAAACTATGAAAAAATCTGGGCTCCAGATAAGGCTTTACCATGGTAAACCTTTCAACACAAAGTCCGGTAGCTGGCCACTTGTAGAGAAAAAAGGAATTTTTAATTATGAGGTACTATACGTTATCGACATCGCTGATCATCGTGGTAGTGTTTGTTTTCTTCCTCAGATCACAGAAAGTTCAGCTGAGTCAATTTTTTCAAAATCTACTTTTTCTCCTATGTCCATATAAAATTAAAGTATTCATAGCTAAATCATTTCTCATCCAAACAAAATTAAATTTTCAGGAAATATTCAAAACAAGTGATGAATTATAGATCAGGCCTTTTTATGAACGGATAGTAATTTTTAATTTAATCAAGGTAGTTCGAAAATTTGGTTCTCGTGATAAAAAGTAGAGGATTTTTTCGTATGTTTAGTAGTGTATTTTTAATCTCACATGTTTATGTCTGTTTGCAACAGCCGAAATATGAGAAGAGACATTTCGAGTCAATATGATAGGAATTTTGTTGCAGCTCTTCTCAAAAGTATGACTGGGAAAAGTTATTTTTTTGCATTACAAAAGATGTACGATTTTTATTATATAAAATACCTTTCTTTCCAATGATTTTGACTCATTTTGATAACAAGTAGTTAACTTATAGTGCCTTTAAGGATGGAGTGAGGCAAGAATAGCTGATAAAAGGACATGTATTTTAAATGATTTTCATTATCACAATACATTGTCTGAAAATTTCGTTTTGTAATAGGAACACTTAAAAATTTCATCTACTTTTTAGTGTCGTCTTTGGATCGCGCAACGAAACTATTGAACATTTCAATCTAATTGAGCACTGTGTAAAGCAATCCCCTTACGACTTCTAATATTTTTATTGCTACAAAAAATGGGCAAATGCTTATTTGGAAAAGAACACGAATAAAAGCTCCATAAAATATTCTGTCTTTTAATACCACAACGAAAATTTTTGAGGAAATTTAGCTTGAGAAAACCCCTTGGAAAAAAGCCAACAGTTTTCTCTGGACTACCCGTTATTAGTGACTCCTGCAGTAACAAATCAATCTCTTCGTGATTGTCAAATAGAAACGAACTTTGTCAAATGAAGCTACTCTCTCTCATCTCATATGTAACAGTGTTTTTATTTTATTTTTTGTTATGGACAATATCATTGATACTGACGATAAGATAAATTATTACCATTTAAGATAACTATATCACCTATTTTTAACCTGATATGATTACATACACCATCATCATCATTTATTGAATGTGTTTATTTATGGTCGACAGAAAGATATTATGAATGTATTTAATTTGAATTCAATGATTATTAAGTTTGTCAAACTGTCACGCACAAATCGTATTATGATCTATTTAACTTACCTCTAATAAGACAAATGATAAAGATCATTTACATTTGGTTAATATAAAAAATATTTAAGAAAATTGACAATTTATATGCGAATATATGTAAACTAAGTTTCAGTCTGATTGTTAATTGATTCAAATACTAGTATTAAACGATAATAAACATGATAACAAGAACTATAATGATCAACTGATGAAATGTATGCATGTGTCTAATCAAAGACACTGACAATGAGCAATCAACAGCAATTCACTGGTGATAGTGAGAATGAAAAACGACGTATGACTGATAAATAATTTAGTGAATCATAAAAATAGAACATGGTGAAACAACCTCATACAGATAATTTGACCACTAGTCAATATTCATTAAGAAAAAAGACAATATCATTAAGACATTAAACACAATATTTTGTCATCTACAGTTTTGTTCAGTTTTTTATTTTATTTGTTTGTAAAAAGTGATTAGAAAATTTTTAGTTTTGTGCATTTTTTTAGAAATGAACGTAACGTCTAAGATGGAATTCTTGATTCGTCCAACCCAAAATTCGTTCATTATTTTGTTGAATTACTATGTTGTAAGCGTTATTTGTTAATTCTACTGTATTAAAAAGGAAAAAAGCGAAAAATCTTGGATATGCGGTCAGCATGTTTTCCTTTCGCGTGTATAATATACCACATAGTTACTGCGCATCTTCAAGTCTCTAAGAAGGAGAAACAAGTATTGTTATTTGCAGGCTGCCAATACGCAAATGATAAAATGATGAATACGACAATATCCAAGTAATGCGAAGATCCTCCTTGTCCGGATCGTTCTTTTCAATAGGGTTCAGCATTACTCATCGAGAAAACATCGTACAATCATTGAGTATGTGAGGGAAAATGTAAAATGGAGTGTTTAAGATGACGCATACAACGTTCATCCCAGCATTTAAAGAAAAATTTATCCTGAAGTACTCGATATACAAAGTTGTACAACAGTCTTCGGCTCAACTCATGACATTTACTCTAATTTTTCACAACATCAAACATTTAATCTCCATTTTTTTTTGTTAAATTACTTTCTATTTACTAAAAAAAATTCATGTTCTGTGTATGAAACTTTGTTTCATTAATTGAACAGTTATTGCTGTTAGACAAAATAAGAATTTAACAGAGCGAGAACAACACTTCTCGTTTTCGTCTGATGATTTCTGACCAAGTTCTTTGATTAATTCATCTATTTGATTTGAACGAATCTACCATTAATTAAATAAACAGACAACAGATTAGAAATCGTCTGTTCAAGAGTATGATAGTGGCCAAAGAAGCAATAGGACACTTTTCTGAAAAAGCTTATCGCTCCATTTCTCTTGCTAGAGATGTCTTGACTAGGTAGATACCAGGATAATTCTGTGTCTAAGAACAGTCTCGATGCATTTCCTTTGTCTTGAATATAACTACGTGATTTACGCGTGACTGATGGGCGAGTAGGTGCCTTGACCATAGCTAGTGCATTGTGTATTTTTGATGTATTAGTGATGTCTATCAAATGCATCTAAGCTATTTTTTTTCCAAACGCACCATGGATGCATTTTGAAGCCAGTCGAGTGGTTTATCAACCGTTTTAAATGTGTTTTAATGTATATTAATATTTACACAATCAGGATAATCAATTCAAATTAAAACAATGACAGATAATCTTAAATGTCTTAAAAAAAGAAATAATTTTTAACCAGAATTTTGGCATGCAACTTTATATACAGTCATAAATATTATATTCAGAATGTTAACATGAGATCATCAGGTTGTATATAACAAAAATATGTACAATTGGATTATGGTGTTGTTCATTCAGATAAAACAGACATACAATTAGCAATGATGGAAATAATTTCAAGTTTTTGTTAATAGTTTTGTCGTTATTTCATTAATAACAGTCCATGCATAGTCCACATGTTTAACTTCCGTTAAATATGAACATATAGCAAATCTTAAAATAAAACGTCCTTTAACCATTGATGGAACGAGATAAATACGTTTATCTTCATTCAATGATTTTAATAATTTTTCATTCAATTCATTTGAACCATTTTTCAAACAGAAACAAACGAGACCCAATGTTGTTGATGGAAATACAATTTCAAAACGTTTATCATTTTCAATGTAATTTATAAATAATTTTGCCAATTCAATATGTTTTCTTATATATTTACGAATTCCACTAATTCCATGTATTCGAAATACAAACCATAATTTAAGTGAACGAAATCGTCTACCCAACGGTATTTGCCAATGTCGATAATCTGGTGCAACATTTTGATAATCATGTTTTAAATATAATGGATCAACGTTAAATGCATTTATGAAATATGTTCGATCTTTAACCCACATTGCTGAACAATCAAAATTAACCAACATCCATTTATGAGGATTAAAACTAAACGAATCCACATATTCAATACCATCGAACAGATAGCGATATTCGGGACATATGAATGCACTACCAGCATACGCCGCATCAATATGTAACCATATATTTTCGTCTTGACATACTTTACCTAAACCAGCAATGTCATCAAAGGCACACGTGGCAGTTGTACCCAATGTAGCTACCAAGAAAAATGGTATTAAATTCTTTGCTCGATCTTCAATAATTGCTTGTTTTAGTTGAGCAGCTTTCATGACACAATTATCATCTGATACAATTTTACGTATTTTACATCCAACAATCAAGGTCGCTTTGTCCACAGACGAGTGGGCTTGATCCGAACAATAAACAATTAACTGATCAAGTAGTTTGCCAAGTGTTATATTCGGATCTTTTTTCTGCATTTGACAAAATATTTTTGAACGTGCAGCTAATAAAGTGACTAATGTTGCTTCGCTAGCAGTACCTAGAATAAATAAGGTCTTCGATTATCAAAATGCAACAATAACTGCCATCTCTACAATTTCCTCTATGCGAAAAAAATACTGTGCAAAATTTACCATCTTCAGTCTGAAAAATAATGCGTCACAAAATTTGTGCTGCAAGGACAAGACAGAATATGTGCGGCAAACGAGTGCGGTCATATGTCATTATCCGATACCTATGGAGCGTAAGGCCACAAAGTGCCTGGAATACGGGCAAACTTTAACTTGCAAAATAGGACTCTTAAAGATTATTAAACAACATATGAAGACTCGGGCCATCTAACTTCGCAAAGAGCGACCTCTTTTTCTAAAAAAACACTAAAAATAGGCAAAAAAACGAAGTTTGCACTATTTTTACGATGTGACGCATGTGTCGGAAAATTATTTATCGCAGCTGTAACGTAAAAAATGTGTCGCAAATGTATTCCTGTGTCGCCGTTTGCAACACATGCAAAATATTATGTTTTAGAGTGTTTATTTGATGAACTTATCTTGAATGATACCACCACCATTTCCTGTTGACAAGAAAAATTCGGGTAGATCTAATGCTTGAGCTAACCAATCCATTACAATTACTTCTAGTTCTGTACATGATGGTGATGCAATCCATGAAAATCCAATGCAGGCGATACCTGCTGATAGGATATCCGCACAAACGGCAGCATATGAATTTCCTGTTGGAAAATAGGCATAAAAATGAGGACTATGCCAATGTGTTACACCTCGCATTATTGTTGATTCTAAATCATTAATTATTTGACTGAATTGTTCTGGTTTCTCTGGGGCATGTGATGGTAATAACGGTCGAAGATAACCAGGTTGAATAGATGGTAATACGGAACGATTTTCTATTGTTTTCCAGTAATCAGCAACAAATTTTAACATCATTTGACCACATGACATCAGTTGATCAGGATCCATTGTGGCTGGAATAGGTAGTTCAAGTAGTCTAAGAATAAAAAAGGGTACATTGATCCGATATAGAAAGTGAAACATACACAGATCGATTAAAACTCGGCATAATTTTAACATACAAATAACTCAATATCCAGTGTTCAAAAGCTGTAACTGTATATGTAATAGCAGGAGACATGCGTGATAGATAGTTCTTATTAAGTGTTAACACATTCGAACTGTGACGATTGAAATTTCATTCCATTTTAATACCGTTTATGATACTTTCTTCTTATTCTATGGGAGAAAATTGACACTTGTGTAACTTTGATATACAAAAAGAGCTACTTCTAAATTGAGACCACTATTTATCGCCCTCATCCTCATGTGACTTGTCGCCCTCTGATATTTGTTTGATGTTAATTAAGACTTCCTTATTGAGACCACTTTTTTTGTCTCAATTTGGAAGACTCAACAAAAAGTCAATAAAATATTGGATAAAATTAACAGAATATTCTGTTCTTTGATAGCAAAGAAACAGATGTGCAATAATGTTTTTCATATAATGTTTTACCTGGAAGATTGTTTAAATGATTTAGTATTGAACACTATTGACTATTATATTTTCGGCAACGTATAAAATTGGAATAAAAACAAATGAAAGATAGAGTGGGCATAACATCTATTACAATGATTATCCCTTTTCATCTTAATCAGACCATTTTTTTTTCTGACTATGAAATCAACAATTATAATTATTTTATACAAAAAGATGTCATTGTAATGTCTCATTTAAAAGTCTAATAGAGACGATCTTTATCGATAATAAAAACTTTTTTTCTTCGATCCAGTTTTTATGTCAATCATTCCATTTCTTTTGTCTATTCCAATTAATCTTTCTTGTTATCGCTAAAATTAAAATTTTTGAAGATAATTCTGCACAACTCCAGATCTTTAGCTCATAAAGGATGCTATGTTAATTAAAAATTTGAATTTGACAGATAAATATATGACAGTTATAATTTATGTGTGTATGGCGCCTTAGAAGTTTAGAAGTTCTGATTTTCCACTTTAGTTATTTATGTGTGTTCGTGTCACGTTTTCTAATCGAATATTTCTACTGCTTCTGTTAGTCCATCTTCGGACAGCATCTCGCATATTTATACGATCACCTATTACTCTTCAATTTGAAAAATGTGGTAAAAGTATAATATTAGATTACTGGCTATTAAAACAAACACGTATTGCACTCGAAAAGATTAGAGATAATCAAACAACATTTGATAAGATTCCGTGGTCAACTATACGAGAAGCTATTGCGAAAATATGGGTAGCGTGCAAAGAAGATGAAATAATGCGAAAGGAAAAACGTTATCAACTGCATGAAAAGACATGGAAAACAGGTGATCATTTTGTTCAACAAACATCTAATTTCGTGAAGGGACCGGATCGATTTTGATCAAACTACCATAGAGGGATGAAATTTTGTATCGTGAATGACAGATAACAAGTAAGGTCAATATAAATAATCGTGAACTGAATAACAGAGAAAAGAACAATGAGATTTTTACTAACATTGAAAAAGTTAAGAGTCTGCGTCAACTATTCATTTTCTAGGAAAAAGAGCTTTTTTATAAATGCAGAATATACAGAACTATTTAGGTATGTGGTTCATAAAACTTATGATTATTATCGGAAACCAAGTATCTTCACAACTTTACTTGAGTTGAATGATCAGTGGACTCTTTAGTATTCTATATTTAATTATATGTTCAGTTTTTTTATTTGCTCGTATGAACTGTTTATCAGAATGGTTTTATTCCTACAGCACACACGTGGTATGGCTAAGTGATTTGCATATTAAGTGACCCAGGTCCATGATTCCGATGACCGTTCCGTTGTCGGAACCGATCGTTTCCGGTGCATTTTCGGCCGTACAGAAAGCATTAATTTAGGTCTCAGTTATAAGGCAGCTCGAGGCTCCCCATGGGGAAATTTTGTCGAAGTTTCACGGCGCTGGGGTCGTGCAGTTGCAACCTCAAATGCGTGGTCACATGTGAACTTTTTATAATTTCCCACGTGTTCACAAATTCACGTGTGTTCACACACCGTTGGACGATTTTCACTAGTGACAACGTGCGAAAAATATGACGCGAAAAGTTTCCGTGAGCAGTCACAAGCGGAATATATTTTTTACGCGTTTCAGCACACCATTTTACAATGTTCGATATTTACGGGTGAGCACGCCGTTTTATATACTAAATTTCCCTATGGGTCCCGTTACAGATTAAGTGAAATCTTTTCTTGTGTCCAGCTGATACTAAAGTAACTCTTATCGTATCGGTAAGACTAGAAAATATTTGTTGAGTGCAGGACGATACAAAGACATGTACGGTGAGGCTTTCTGATTATACAATTACATTCCGGCCTTTTCCGTTCCGTGTCCGGCCAACTCCGGTGCTTGATGTGATAGTCTGTTCTGATGGCTGGAAACGACTACTTGAAATTGCCGAAACTTGTCATTAAAGGTTATCGAAACCATTCATCATATTCGGAGGTCGAAACTGGCCGGAAACCGCCGTTTTCGTGTTGGGCCTTGGGAGTTGCATAGCCAATGTGCCGCTGAGAAAAAAATTACAGAAAAAACCACCCATCACAGATACAAAAAGAAATCTGAGTCGTATGTTTGAGAGAGTTATACCGACTGTCTATGAAACCTACATTTTGGTACGCGGCTGCTGAAAATAAAAATCCCGGTTGAAGAACGGGAGACATTTTCTCAGTTCTCTCAATATTTTGACTCTAAAAATCATACTGACAAACCGGAAAAAATCGTATTATATACCATTCGATAGAACTCAATGAGCTCTATCGATGAATCGAACAGTGTTCTTCCTAGTTTCTTATAATTATCTGTATTAGTTAGAATCGTGATAAACTTTAGTTTTTTACCCTTTTAAGGGTATCGAGATCTCCTGAATCTTCAAGATCGTTAGGAAAGTCTTCCCTGATTAAAATAACTTTGTAGGCCAATAGTCTGTTTCTCAAAGAATTGCTTCATGCAAAATAAGTGCCAATTATGTCAGATTTTGCCCATATTATAGGGAAGACAAATTTCGCCAGACATTTTCGATACAGAATGTAGTTTTTGATGGAACCAAGCAACTTGAAGAACTGCCTTTTTTATCACGTACTCATTGTCTACAATGAAAATAAGAATGAAAGTTCGGGGTTCCATGAATTATTTGTTTTATAGTTATATGTGAAATAAATTTTATAATCTCGACGGATATTTTGTGCTAAAAAAGACATTCGAATGAGAGTTCAGACCGTTTTTATTTAAATGAAAACATTGAGAAATCTTTTTTGTATTGATTTGTTAAGCGTTTTCCGCTCTATCTTTTACTTTACTTAAAAATTTTTTCATGTCAAATGTTGGATGTAAAATTTCTGTAATGCCTGTAGTTAGTTCATTTATTAACTATCGTTCATAATATATTCCACCCTCTTGTACTGTTTGTATCTAATTATAATACTTTAACAAATGATATTTGTTTTTGTTGGATGGTAGTTTCGAACAACGTTGATGAACGATTCTCACAAGTAAAGGGTTACTTACAAGTTCGAACTTGCCTGCAGACCATCCCTTATCTTTCTGATATGAAAAATCGTTAAGTATCTTACTACTGAAGAAAGATCAAAGAAATTTTTTTGACAACATTACGTAACGTCGTTATGTTAAACAATATTTAGAAGAATAAACTACATGTGCCTAGAAATAACGGTGAGCGTATTTACTGAAGAAATATTACTATTTGGTTTTATTAGCAATTGTTAGACAATCAAATAGACATTGTTATTCATAATCATGTGGCAAACACAATGTTGAACAATTTTGTGATATGTTTAATTCTCGTATGATAACATCATGTTTGTTTCACGTTGTCATAATACTTTTTTGACTTCATTTAAAACGTTGTTTTACACTGATTTGCGTCAATTATCTTTTTCTTTCTTATTTTTGACTCAATGAGTCAATTAATTGTACAATAGAAGACATATTAACCGTTTTCACTCTTTAATTAATGAATATAGCAATGTAAAAATATAATAAAAACCAATTGACATAAAATAGTCGATAAACAAAGCAGCATCTACCTAGTACACAAAACCGTTTAATATTAATACATCAACTACAACATTAATCATTGCGGTAGAGGTGTGCAGGATATCCAATTATTGAATTGAAATAGTATGAAAATGCTAATTGTATATATCATTCAAATCATCAAATTTAAATTTGCTGATAAATCACATCGTCTTTTTCGTTTTTTACTTATTATCGACAGAAACGATTAGGTTCTCTGTTAAGCTTAAAAAACTGTCATTTTTCTATGTTATAATTATGGCCTATGTCAATCAACTGATTATAGATAAAGTAAACTAAATGATTATATCGCATCATATTGCATATTGTATTTTAGTTATTTATATGACATAATACAGTGTTTTATTAAAATGAAAAATGATGACGAAAACAACAAGGAAAAAGCTTAAGACTATAAATATACTAAAAAAAACAAATGTCTAAAGATAAAAGCAAGCTACAATTACTCAAAAATACAGAAAAAAAAATTACACACATAAATAACTGGGTTTTACGTCGCGTTTGTGAACATGCCTATTGAAATAATGGTGACTATACAAACAGATCAATATTCCTCTCTCCTTAAGTCTACAATCATTTTGGTTCGAATCATCAGCGTATATTCGTGATGTACAACAAAAAAAAAGCTACAGTTTAGTTAACAATGAGGATAATATACACAAAACAAATTTCTGATTAATTCCGGTAATACTTCTCAATAGAGTAGCTCTAAATATAAGCTACTTTTTCCACAAATATATAGAGAGAATTTTGAAATCTCTGTAATTAAAACAAAATAAAAGATATTAAATACGGAGAAAACATCAGTATACAATGTTTAAGTTATTTGTTATATGGCGTTTTCTAGTGTTTTATTTTGATTCAAAACAGACAAACGTCACTCTCCAATTGTGTGTTAAAGAACATAAATATCTTTTTGAATTCCATTCTCACTGATTTTTGAATAGAACTAATGTGTGTTTAATCATATAGATGTACCAGTTGAGACCGTTAGTGTCTAAATAAGAAAAATAATTTATTAACAATTATCAATTTGATTTTTACAAGTCTATTACTTTTGAATTCGAGTCCCACCTTCATAAAGTGTAAGAAATCCAATAGTAGTGGCATATTTGAATCAAAAGTTATTACTAGCACGATGCATTAAATAATTTACCATTCTGATACTTCAATTGACTTTTTAAGAAACTACTTAGAGCAAGGATATACTCTCGAAAACAAAAATAACTTTAAACAGAAATAAGTCTTTCTCGATTTATATTCTTTCAATCGAACGTATCTTTTTATTCTCTAACAAATTACAGTACCTCTTTAATTTGTATTCTTTCTCCATTTTGTTTGTTATGATGATTATCATAATTCGATGATGGTGATGTCGATGTTGCTGATGACGAGGATCGTCGTTTAAACATGTTTGATTGTCTATTGTTGTTAAATTTTTGTTGTTGATTAACTTTTTGAGATTCTGGTATATATTTTACTTTTATTGGAATGGTTGTCTTACCATTTTTTGCATAAAATCTTTCAAATGCATCTAAAATTTTTTCGGCAGATTTATCTTTTTGTTGCATTACATCTCGTCCACGTGTGGCTTTCTGTTTAACAGTGTTAGTTTGAAGATCGTCAGAATCTTCTATGTAAGTTAAATCATTATTATTTGATTGATTATAATTTTGGTTTGGATAGTGAAATTGTTGTTGTTGTTGTTGTTGTTGTTGTTGTTGTTGTTGATGTGGTTGCTGTTGTTGGTGTTGAGAGAAAGGATTAGTTATATTTGTCGATGGATAGCGATGATTTATTTGAAACGGTGGTTGCACATATGGAGGCATTGGACCTTGACGATTTTGCCCACCCTGTACTTGTTGCTGTGGGCCAAAATTACTTCGTTGCTGCTGACTTGGGAGAGGCGGAGGAGGTGGAGGCGGACCATGTTGTTGACTTCCATTTCCTCGTCCATTAACTCGTGCCGCAGCTGCATGTGCTAATTTTGATGCCGTTTCTTCACGTTCTTTTTTTGAATTTTTTGCTTGACGGTTGTCAGAGTCTGAACGTTGATTAGTGCCCGATCTAGATCTAAAAATAAGAAAATTAATTTGATTAAAGAAGAATAAGAAAGGACTGAGCAAAATCTGATGACAAAGCCGATGTTATAAAGAAACGGAAATGTGATTAATAAATAGACAAAAAAAGTATACCTTTCTCGCGATTTTGAACGTCTTTCACTTTCGGCTTGACGTGATGGACTGTGGGATTGAGTAAAAGCAGCTGATGTTGGTATTTCATTTGTTGCTTCCGATGGTGCACCATACCCACCACCACTACTAGTTGAAATGCCTTCAGTTCCGGTTGCTCTTGGTGATGTTTGTGGTTGACCACTGGTACCACTAACCGTTCGCCGATGTTTTTGTTCTTTTTCATTATTTAATTCAACAATAACTGGTGTCTGTCGTGGTGATCTGTTTTCGTGTGATCGTCTTCTCCGTTGTTCTCGATATGACTGTTGTGGTTGTTGTTGTTCACCACTTTTGTTTCGCATACGTTCAGTGTCACTTCTGACGCTCTTTGGATCATCCAATGATACCTTGTTTAATTTTTTCTGTAATTTATGTAGTTCTCCTTCTAGTGTGTAAATATGATCTCGTAATCGGCGAATTTCTCTTTCAGCAGGTCCTGTTTGTGGAGGTGGATGTCCCATTGGGCCTGGTTGCATTGGAATATTTGAAAATGGAGTGTTAATTGGTATCTGAGGTCCTGAAAAGGGCGGCAGTTGTTGCTGTCCACCACCAAAGAAAACACCCGGTTGCTGAGCACCCATATTGTTGAACGGAGGGCCAAATTGATGTCTTGGATTATAGGACTGTTGATGAGAATTGTAAAAGGGCGGGCGATTTTGATTTAATATTTCATTACGTTGTAAATCATCTTCATGTGGTAAAAGTTGTTGTTTGATTTCGGGTGCTAAACGCATATACCGTTTTGCCTGTTTACGATATAAATCGCCACGTCTTAAGGATTCTTCATATGCTTGATGATAACCATTATAAAGTGGTTGTCTATGAACCTAAAACATGGATAAAACATTCAGTTATTTTTTCTCTTAACTATAAAAATGACATGTTTCATACCCGCATATGATGCGGTAGTTCGCTTTGATTATCTCCATAAATATCAGTCTGTTGTTGTGACGATAGTCTCATCCATTGACTATCACCATATTCACCAGTACGCCGAGCAAATTTATCGTGACGTCTTTTACTCTTTTTCGAGGACGATTTCTCTTTGCCATCAACACTTTCCTGTTGTTCTTCTGGTTTTTCATTTGTCGGACTGCGATTGAATATTTGCTCGTGTTTATCACGTGAATTAGATTGACTTCTACTTCGATCTGAACTAAAACGTTGATCACCAGATAGAGTGCGTCGTTTTTGTTGTTGATGATCTCGACGTTGCACACGGCTTTCGCGATCAGAATATAAATCATCAGCGTTTGGTGATATACTGCGTCGTCTGTGATGTTTTCGCCCTTAAAATTAAAAAAAGAATAATGAATAGTTTCTAGATCCGTTTTGTAGATAGTTAGTCTACCTCTTGAATTGTGATTATTGAAAGGTCTATTTCCAACCGGTGCTGAAAAAGCGTCTTGTTCATTTGTGGGAAGCGGTCGAGGTCCCGACTGTCGTTGCGTACCAGTAGAGTGCGGATAACGTTTAAGGGGAACTGGCATCGATTGTCCTCGTGGTGGTAGCGGTTGCATCATTGATATTTGGGCATACGGCTGCTGTTGATGTCCTGGATACCCGAATATTGGAGTAGTTCCTAATTGTTGATTTTGAAATTGATATGGAGTTTGTCTAATATTCATGGATGGAGTTTGTGTTTGAAAATTCGATGAAAATACTAATGGATTTTGTGGTAAACCTAGATTATTTAACTGAGGTAGTCGCTGGTATGCAGCAGCCATAATGTTAACTTGTCAAGAAGTGAGAAGTTTGACAAATATTAAGGAAAATGAATTCTTTAACGTTCTTAATAATGAAATTAATCTAAAACAAGTATTTTAATTTAGATGAAAAATAGTGAGTACGACACTGATTTCAAACAGCTACCGTTTTATGCGACAATTATGACATTCTGATTAGCTTGATACATGTAAGAATAAAGCTGCAGTTAAAAGCAAAAGATATCACACCTGTCTATCTACACTGTCAACTAAGCATTTTTAAAGCATTTTTCTGACCGCAATCAACGATCATATAAATGTTTCGAAACGTCCAAATTATCTGATCAATAAGTGTGACAATCATCTGACATGCATTAATGCAGGTGTACACATTAACTGTGAGAAGATCTTGTATTCAAACAAAGACAGACAACTTTAAAAGTAACTGTTTATTTTTTCGTTTATAACGGACGCCTCATTTGAAAAACCTATCGCGATACGCTCACTTTTCTTTACCCATTCTCAATACGCATATGTACCGTACTATACAGAAAAGAATCTGATACCTTTTCTCTATGCCAGCTCTTTGTCAATTTTCATTGTGTATTTGAAATAATAATTACTTTTTGCAGTTATTAATTGCTACATTAGTAAATTTTGGTCACACTCATGACCTTGGAGAAATGAGCCAGCGTTGGGTTGATTAAAAAGTACAGTTCACTTTAAAGGTACACCCCCTCAATTTAGAAAAAGTTTTATTTTTGAGACAAACGTGGTGTATGAGAGAGTGATATGTCCTCTACAAAATATGATCACTCCGAGCTCTTCGCGAACTGCCAGTGAAGCGATAGAACCTTGTACAGCTTGTCATTTTACTCTAGAAAACTCGATTTTTAGAAACTGCTTACTTTATTTTGGCACTTGAGAGTTTTTTCAAATAGTCCGTTTTGTGGAGTGAAGAGTCATGAACAAAACGAGATAAAACCTCACTCTACACCATGTTTTCTGATGGAGTTATGTGCATTTTGCTGAAAGCCCTCAGAAAAGTGAGTTTCGTGTTGTAACGTTTCTGGTTCAAAACATCTTTTTCTACTGATGCACTCAATAGGCCTTACTGACACCACGCTCCTGAAAGTTTCATCCGATCAAGCCGGATTACTACAGTTACTTTAGAAGTTTCTCCAGAGGTTAAATTTTGTTTTTTGGAAAATATTGTTTTGTTCAAAAGTTGTAGAGGAGGAAACTCTTTTAAACCTTCGTTTTTGATTTTAAGAGGTCTATAGCACGACCCAGAAGCACCTTTTTCGAAAAAAATCAAACCACTGGACAAACTTCTGAAGTAACTGTGGTAATCCGGCTTGATCGGATGAAACTTTCAGGAGCGTGGTGTCAGTAAGGCCTATTGAGTGCATC
>CAJNOQ010001643.1:0-29755 GCA_905250885.1 Didymodactylos carnosus | reverse complement strand
TTTCTTTAATTAAAACTTCTTTAATTGATTTGGTGATCAAAAGTCTTATTTTTTGGTGATCATTTCACTGCTAATAAATTTGGTGATCAAAAGTCACTTTTTTGGTGATCAAAAAAATTGATACCCTGAATAATAGGTCGTAAAAGATACGTTGACAGTTATCTTTTTCTGGATGTTTCATTTCGTCTGATTACCATTTCACTCAGTCAACTTTTCAATCTTCCTGCAGAGCAGTTGGCTCTCTAGTTAAACTGATCGAGTGAAATTCGAGGAGGCTTATTTTATTTTACCATAAAAAATTCTTTGTAATACCCTTTTGTTTCTCGAGTCAGCCACTCGTTCTCCGCTATTCCCAATCGTAGAAATTTTGATAAATTCATCAAATGTATCAATATGTTTACTACTAGAGAACTGCAGTGTTCTAACCGTTTTATGTAAGAAATTCAAACGGTGTCTAAAGTGTTTCGAAGAAACGTTTCCCTTTATCGGCTTTCCAATTTGTCCGCAGGATAGTTTGACATCTAGTTAATTTTTGCTATTACAAATCTTGCTTACTTACTTCAAAAAACTGTTTATAATTTGGTATTGTTTCTAATTTGTTTAATTCAATACAAGACAACGGATGATTAATACAATAATCAGAATATTGTTTAAATTCTTCTTTCTAGAATCGTAAATAAAAATAAAAGTTCTAAATACATAATCATCCGTCTATAATAATTATACTTACGTATAAAAGAAAACATTTTCCTATTAGACTATCGTGTATACAATATTCATCAATCGATACTTTTAATAATCGAAAAAAATGTTGTTGAAATGAATAAATTTGTTCAATATTACCCATTAGTACTTTGATTTGATTCGTAGAAAACAAATCAGTACGTTGACGCATTTTTACAATATAACCCTAGAAAAAAATAATTTTGATCATTATATAAAATAGATATATATATATATACGAGAAATTTGATCATCTTTTATTTAACTTACATCACATATATTTTTTAAATGATTTAAATAATCACTTTCTGTTTTAACAATTTCTTGTATAACATTTGAACGCATAAAATTCAATTTATTTACTACTGTTGGACGATGTCTACCATGTTTCATTTCGTCTTGTAGTGGACGATCAACAATAGTTAAATCTTGACAAACTTTTATCTATTAATAAATTAATAATTTATAGCTAGAATATTACTCATAAATATAGTATTTATAGTCTTATGACATGAACATACTCTGACAAATGATGCTGGAAACCATCCTTCATTTGTTCCCACTCTACCATACCATAATTTTTGATCATTTTTATTTAAAACTAATATTAAATCACCTACATTGAATGGTAAATAATTGGGTTCTAAAGTAATATGATTCCATAATGCTTCAGCATATATTGGTTTTGAATTTTCATCATTAGAAACTAATATTTGAATATTAGTGTTTTTGTTTAATGATGATGAAACAGGTAAATCAACATTTCCAACTAATGATGATGTTTCAATATTTGAATACGATATACTACGAAAACCTAATAATAATAAATAAATCTGAGATAGTATCATGCAGAAGTACAAACTAAATAAATTTTATGTGACTAACTAATATTTTTATTACAATAAAACTTACCGGATGAAGAAGATGAACCCACACGATTTTCTTCTTCAATTAATGTTGATGAACACTTTTTACGACGTAACTGAACTGGATCGAAACGAATCGGCTAGAAATTAAAAGAAAATCTAATAGATTTTAGAAAAAGAAATATTAATAATTTACTTTAAGTTTTCTAAATGGTGATTTTCTCGTTGATGATCGTAATTCATATTCTTTTTTAAGATGATGTGGATGAGTTTTTTTATTATTTTCACTTCGTTTTTCTATCCTTTGATAATGTCGTAGAGCTTCTGATATCAATGCAGCATTTCCTAAAATAGAAAATAAAATACAATTCAGTTAACTAATATTAATGGACGACGGAAAATCTCGAAAAAAAATAATTTTAAAACAGAAAGTACTGTGTTATATAATATACTCTTCGAATTATAAGATAAAGAATTAAATCAATGTTATCAACCAACTATGAGATCGACTATTGTACACAGTAATATTACCATACAGTCTTGTTATGAAATTGAATGTTTAAGTTAGTTTTTAGAGGTTGAATTGTAATAAATCGAAGCATCTTGATATCTCATAATCCATCATGTTCTAGTATATTCTCAACGATTGTATGAAATAACAATCAATAAATTTCGAAAGAACGGAAGAAGATAAGAAGTTCAAATTCATATGGCACAAATAGCTTTAAAACAAAATGCAAACTTTTATTCCATTTATAACTGTGAGTAAAAACTGATTTATCTTTGTTATATAAAATGTGATTTGAATTCGGTTTTTCAAAGAATCAAACTTCATTCTCTATTAATATACATTTAATGCCGAGATAACTTGACTAACATTCTGTCCACATGATATTGTTAATCATGATTAACTTAGCCCTCTAGACACATCTTTTACCAAGAAAAAACGATTGGTTATAGTTAATTTTGATCATGTTTAGAATATGACTGATTAAGAGAGTCGTGATCAACGTTGATCATGATTATATGCTATGTGTATGTTTAAGAATTATTAACGTATATTTTAAAGAAAGAAAAATATCTGTCAAAAATTTTATTTGGTATTCTCAATGAACATAAATTATTCTTCGTTTTATTCATATTTTTTTCAAAATAATAACATTAAAAACTTCTGTTTTGTAATTAATATCGCTGCAAGAGAAGCATCATTGCACTGTACATAATTAAATATCTTATCGATGTGGCATGTCATTTTCTTTTGTAACAAAATGAGCGTTTTTGTCTTAATCGTGATTCGTAGTTGCTTATAAATCAACATTCACTCGCTGTTATTTAAACACCGTCAATTATCGTTAATGATAGGAAATAGTCGGCTTCACACAGTAAAATTCTTAAATCTCTCCATTTATGATTATTTCCAGGAACGTCACTATTGAGGGAATGACACTTCTCCTCTGCTCTTCACAAGCTATCATTTTGTTTTCGCAACAAAGAAGATTTTCTTATAGGTTGAATATATTTGTTCAAAATTAATATTTAATCGGTTATCACAGAACAATGAATCTTTAAAAATGTTAAGCTATAGCTTTAAAAATTTGAATTTCATAGAGAAAAAAGTCTTACGGTAAAAGACTATGCAATTTTGAAAGATTTCGATAATCGGCGTAAAATTTTTGCAAGCCAATGCCGATTTCTGTCTTTTAGTCTAAAGTATGACTCTGATTAGTTCTGATCATAATTAACAATGCCATATGAACATAGTATTAAGTTATAATGATAAACTTTTTTATTCAGGATGAGACACGCGTTGATCCAATAGTAGAACACACTCAAAATGATTGATTGATCATGCGATTGTCTCAATTGAAAAAAAGCAATTGAAAAACACCTATTATTCTTTTATAACATTTTCGCTTATCACCTTGACTTGTTAAATAACGCAATCTTATAATTATACATTCTATTTACACTATACTATGCTACTGATATCGGAAAAAATGTTTTTTGTCTTTATTGGTTGAAAATAAAATGAAAAGGTGTATTTGTGTAAAAAGCTTTTCTCTTATTTCATCAACTCTTGGATAAAAAGAAGCATCAAATTAAAGTCATCATATATCAACATAAATATACACACTTTCACTGTATGTACAGTGTATAGGTGAGATGTTCGAAGATAAGATAAAAGTAAAAAAAAAAAATAAAAAAATTCTAGTCATACATCATCATTAAATTGCATTTTTGACTGACAATATTTTTTTTTGTATGAATGCAGATGTTTATTCTTCAGTTAAATTCTTTATAAAAATGAAACAGCTTCTTGAGTTTATTGTATAAAATTTATTGTAATTTTTATTTAACGATATGTTAAGTATAAAATAGTGAAGAAAGTAAAATCATTAAAAATCGATTTGTTAGTTATGCTAAATGACAAGCGCATGAATAAGAAAAAAATAATACTTATCAGTAAAAGAAATAAGAGAAAAATGTACTAGCTGTTTGTTAAGATTCTGTGAATGATTGGCGATTAATCCGTATTGGAAGAAGAAAAAATATATTGAACTTGTTGTTATCTGATTTAAAAGAAATCTTAAAATAAGTACATTTCGATAAATACATGTTTTACGTTTAACGTTAAACTATTTCTTTATATAATACCGACATACTAAGATTATACAGATTAGAATCATTTAAAAACCATCACTTTCCATAAACAAAAAATGACTATACAAGATTTTATCCGAGATCGTCATTTGTCTTCCTCAAAAAAAAAAGTTTAGTCTTGAACATTATGTCTATTTACACAGTATGAGCTATTAACTTAGAAAAAGGCAATTCGACGTTTGATTTTTCTTCTTCTAAGAACACAGATAAGAGAAGTGAGTAGTGATTCTCAGACTCTCTTGAGTCAAGAACCGCCTTATTCTTCGTTCGATCTACTCGTTAATGTTTCACTATTTGAAATGAAATTTGAAAAAGTGAAATATCAAGTTAATATATATTTATTATTTAAATTCTTTCCTCTTTCAATGTACAATCTACTGGACGAACATCGTTCCTTATAGAGAAACTAAAAATATTATCAAATTAATGAAAATTGTATTTAAGGAATTTTTTTTTTATGTAAAAGAAAAACATCAGTCAGTAGAAGATACAAAATTTCATTCGAATCAACATGTAACTTCTGACAAAAAACAAAAATAAGCAACCATCTGCTATCACACAGCGTCTCCTAATTGTAATCTCATAAATCAATAGATGATCAAACAAACAACAAATTAGACTTGTTTAAACTCTATGTTTATTATGTTTTAACAGATTGACTCTAATCTAGTCTCGATAATGTCCAAAATAAAAAAAAAAATATCTTTTATTTTATATATCCTAATTATCTCTGAAGTTAAAATTGAGGATGCCAGGACGATCATGATGATGATGATGGTTATATAAATAGTACAAACTGTTTATCTCAAATTAAGTCTTATAGAACAGTAAAAAATTCGATGTTTAATAATCTTTTACATTACACTAACAAACACCTGGCGTCACATAATAATTAAAATTGACTAGCAAGCAAATGGGACATAGTTTTAGTACACATTCTAAATTGTATTAAAGATTTAAAATCGGATGAAACGTGTTGAAAACAACTTAAATTTTTCTATATCCGAATAAAAAATATTCATAGTTTGTTTTTCTAGTCATACTCTATAAATAATAGGATATAAGATAAGAAAATATATTGAGTTCTTCGACAGATGAACATTCAAAGTTGTTTAATATACAATATTTTTATTAAATTTTATTTTTTCTATCTCACTGTGCCTGATTTTATTTGACTTTATTAATCTATCTCTATTGATTTTACTCTTCTTCGATAGTGTCTTTTTTCAAGAGAAAATTGTCTTATCCATCTCTTGTTTATAATTTTACGTATCTATATTAACATTATTTTATCTAGATGTATTTGCAAACATTCAATGGACAGATTTGTCTAGTGGGAGTAAGTCTAATCGAATATTGGCTAAAATCCGACATTAGATGCTAACATCTCTCTCTCTCTCTCTCTCTATATGTATATATTATGTACATAAGGTGTTGAAAGACGATTTCCTGTTTGATTTTATTTGAGTGAGTAGACTAGTTGTATTTTTTTTTACGGAACTGCACACACTTTATGTATAACAATCTTCATATAGTGTCAATAAACATAATCAATCATTCATTTCATAAATCGATATGACTTGAAGCTATTACACATTTTTATTTTCCCAAGAAAATAACATAAAATATAGAGTAATGAAAAACTTCTTTTTTTTTCTTTTATAGTGTTGATGATAGTGTTAATGTTCATTGTATATTTTCAAAGGTCTCTAGATTTTAATCCACCGGAATTGCACCATTAATGATCAAACTATTCGAATATATTTATTTAGTAATAAAAAAAAAAAATGTTTCTTTCAAATTATGAATAAAAGAGTTGTTTAAGTTAGACACATTTTTAACTTATAATTTACATTGTCACCGGAATATTATTATTTATCACTTAAAAATGTATATAAAGACGTTTACATAATTAAGAGGAACAAAAACATAATATTGATACACGATCTCTATTGACACTTATGAAAGACAAAATATCTGAATGAATAAAAATTTGTCCGTTTAAGAATTGATTTATTTAACTTTTTACTGAATACTGAGAAAGACAAATGCTAAATATGATGAGTTTTTTTTTTCCATTATGTAATGATAAGAATAAGGGTGTAACTATTAATACAATGTATCAAGGATTTTTTCTTCGTTTTTTTTTTGTTTTTTTTATTTGACCATGATGTTATTATTGTCTCTTCAGCACGTATGACGTAGTACAAGCAAAGGATTTATATCTATCTATTAGCTTATTGATTAACTTTTTAAACAATTTTGTATGATTAAAATCAAACAAAATAAAAAAAGACTTTTTTTTACTTTAGAATGTTAACATTTTTTTGCTTTTTTTCTAAACCTACACGTGCTCGACGAGAGGCGAGAAACGATTTGGTAGACATTTTCAAGAAATATTACTAACGAAAGGAGTAAAGTACTATAATTCGACATTTAAATATAAAATAGTTGTTGTATATTCACATGAAAAACATATTTCTTTATTATTTAAAATAAACGTTGTTTAAAAATGAGAATATCAAATCTAAAATGTGTTAAATATTGAGTTAAACAATTATTTGATCAATTGTCTTCTCATATGTCTGACTGTGTATAGATATATTAGCAAATCATCATAAGAAACTCAAAAGAATCGTATACATCTGTGTGGCACGCGTTGTATAACCCGTTCATATTTCCAAATGTTAAACAATTATTTAATCATATAAAAAAAAAAATGTTTATTTCATCTTTTTCTCTCTTCGATCTAAATGTGGTATATATCATCTTTTATAATTATGTCATCGTATAATAATTTATTTATGATCTGTATTACACTAAAAACTCTATCGCATCATACTAAAAAGTGAACGAATGATCATTATCATTCTATTTCTCAATATAATAATTAATGAACTATACAAACTAAACTACTTAGTTTCTCTTAATGGATTCTCCACATGTACAATATGAATAACAATAAAACAAAACAAAAAAAATGTTCAAAAGCTTAGTAGAAAGGTTAGAAACATTAAAAGTGTTATACAATATTCTTTATAAATAATCATCATTTTAAGAAGGAAGTAAACAATTTTTTTTCTAGTAAAAACATCTGATGAATATAGATAGATAGATAGACGTGTGTCTTTTTTTCTTTCATATCTTCTCTACTGCGATTGATAAAAGTCGACAGTGTAAAGGTTTAATAAAAGTCGAGATAATATTACATGCGACGCAATCACTTTTGTATCTTAATAATCACTTTTTTAATATCTAAGTGTGAAAATGAACAACAAAGAAAGAATATTTTGTGTACTTTTAACCTAAAAATAGGACATTCGTGCCGTATTAGATAAGCGTAGAAAAATAATGAAATTAAAGATACCAAATACAAGTGGAAAAGATGAGAAGACATATCTTCATCAACAATAATAAATAGTAGTAACGGTCAAGTATAACACCCCATTCACCTTATTAGCATAACATAAACATATAAACAAACTCTTTCCTTTTTTTCTGTTCAGAGACCACTGACCGTGATACAGATGCAAATAATTATTATTAAAAAAAAAAAAGAAGAGAAGTTTGACCGACAAGAAATTTAAAAAAAAGAAAAAAAGCATTTTTTTGAATAAGACAAGTGGTTTACTCTTCAAACTTTAACATCACCTGTAAAGTTAAAATGTCATAGATTAATTGTTGATCAAAGTCAATATCTATGTGAATAGAAAATAAACGGTAGTGTTGAATAGATAGAAAAAGTGCCGCCGACAATTGTCTTAAGATATTTAATGATGAACTTAAAGAGCAAGCGACAAAATAAAATCACACTGATTGGTTAATTACTAGTTCCATTATACTGCGTGGAATGTAATAGAGATATTCGTATCTTACACTTGAGATTGTATAATAAACGAAAGATGATAACTGGTGACCATTTTAGTTAAAAACAATTAACAGTTGCATGAACTAGAGAGTAAAAGCTTTTTTTTTATTGAAAATATCAATCGTTTGAAAATTAAGTACTATTCATTAATATTCAGTAGTGGTCAATAATTCTCTAAAGCGGTTAATATTCTCATGATGACTTTTTCATCTTCATCATGAATCAGCACAGATTCATTTAACGGTTCAAGAAAACTTAGTGCCAACAATAATTAGTTTAAAAATCGTTTTTGATTGTGATCTATAACGTTTCTGTTCAATTTTCTCTTATACGTTTGTCTCGTGTCGTCACATCAATGTCAAATGATCAATCAAATGACTGTAGGCTATTTAGCGGGAAAAAGAAACAAGATTTTTATGATTGATAAAACAACATCCGACAATACACAAGAAAATAAAAAGCAAGTCTTATCCAAGTGTGAACAATAAAAAAACAAAAAATGAACAGTCTAAACTAAACTTTCTCTTCTCTCTAATGAATTACAAACAAAATTATTCAATTGATTAGACAATTGAAGAAGATTTCATGCAGAAAACATCAACTGATGCCATCATAGACATATTTGTGAACTATGATTTTTAAAAATGACATACTCTATCAGTATCTAAAAAAAACATTCTTAATATCAATGTTGAGAATTAAAAACTGTCTTGATTATCAAATCTAGCTACAATAATATGCCCACTCTAGGACAATTAACCTCTCCACTACAAGTTTTATTCGTTTAACTTCAACACTTTGTACACGAGTCTGTTAAACTAATTAGTTAATGGCTGACTGATCTAAAAAACATCTGTTTTTGTCAAACGTTCTATCTACTGGCTATTTTAACTCCTAAAGTAGTCTATTGTTTACTAATAGACAAAAATAATAATTTAAATGAGAGCACAAGACACGATGGTTAAAGATTTCGATATATCATACGTCAAACAATAGTATAAATGTGTACCATAATCCTCATTTAGTGCAAAAATTTCTTGCAAATTTTCCCTGAATACTTGTGAAGAACCTACTATCGATTTATTCTGAAGATATTTTCGAACAATGTGTTATACAATGATCTTCATCGTTTTAAACTTTAACTTGTAATTCAATATTGCTTTTGACACTAAATAGTAACTAAGCCCGTATAAATTTTGAAAAGAGTGTTGAGAAAATCACGTTTTCTACTCTTTAAAATGGAAACTTAAATGCGGAACACTTGTACTTTTCATTCAAAATTAATTTTATCTTATTCTACGCTAAACTACTTGAACACCTACGGATGATATTCATCCACACATTTTATTAAATAATCAAGAAAAACGTGTATGTTTTAATTTTTTTTCTTCAATGTACGTTTTTTAATTAGCATCAACTTTCATTTTTCCACCTTTAATTTTATAGTTACCAAAAAAAAAAAACGAATCATAACACTTACGTTTAACACTACAGCGAACTGTAACTGACGTTGTTTTCCCATTATCTTTTATATACCGAAATCGAACTTTTTTGTAACCGTGCATAATGCCAATGTCGTTGTAATTGTCTTGTGCTTATTTAGGATTATTTCATAAGCAGTATTAACAATAAGATTCAATTTTCTACTGTTAATGTGACGCGACAAGAGATTTCTTCTTTTTTTTTTAAATAAAAAAAAAAATCAAATAGCAAAACGTTATACGATATATGTATTGATTGAATAAATGGATGTACATCATATGTATTTTTATTTTCGTCTTTTCTTTCTTTTATTTTTCAATGATGAAAAAGAAAAAAAGATTAAACCAATCATCGAGAGAGACAGAAAGAGAGAGAAAGAGAATAGCTACGTTTAAAATGCTGCTGATAATGATGAGTTTCCAAATGAGTGCACTAAAACGATTCCATCTCCAAAGGAAAGAAGAAATGACATGGAATTTTTACGAAAAGAAGAAAAATCAACAATAATATCAATCAACATTTTAATACATATATATATATACATACGAGATACAGAGAACACAGTTGAAGTAGCTCAATTAACTCTAGTAGAGATATAGACTACAAATAGTGGGAGGTAAAATCGATTTATCTGTCCAATTTAAACCGTATTTTTAGATTTGAATGTAGTAAAATATATGTATATATATGTACCATTTCGTCAAATAATTAATCATGCATGAAAAGAAAGATAAATGCACTCACTGAAAAAGATCTGCGTTTATCTGAGCTTATTAGTTTATTGCATGATTCTATCTGATAGAATCCTGGCGTTATAATCTGGTGCTACTATACTGTTGTTTGCTCTAATTTTAGCGAAAACCAGCATTACTCAGGATCATGGAATATAGGGATAGTTTCATGAGCTGTAGCATCGAGGCAAACATTTGACTACAGGAAAATGACAGTATGCCTTTTCTGGAATAAAATAGAGATGTATACTTTGAGAAATGGGTATACTATCACCGAAAGAAGTTGCATTTCAGCTGTTATGGATCGTGGAAGAATACTTAACAGAAAATTAGCGTATAAACACAGTACTACATGATTGAAAAAAGTTCTTTTTATTCTATTCAATCAGATTATAAGTAAAAATAATTTGCATTATGAATCTAGACTCATTCGAAAACATAGCAGTGAAAGAATTTCTCAGTTTAGACTTACAATTCCATCCAAAAACCTAACAAAATGTTCGATTGCATCTATGGCGAATGCGGTTCTGTTTTTAGACCTCGGTATGATGTTTCCAAAACTCTCTGTTATTCCACGTAAAAACCATTTTTATTTACCAAAAAAAGCCTTTTTTCTCGATGAAAATGATAAATTGGAAATTAGCACATCGAGTCGCATTGAACCATGTATAACACAATAAGTTTTGGATCGAAAAAATATCCATCGAAATTTTTTCTCATGAATGTGCAAGATCGATTTTTTCAAAAAAGTGATTTTTTTTTGTGAGAATGTTTATTTTTTTCATAAAAGCATCAGGCAAATGACAATTATTCATGAAAAAAATGATTTACAGGCAAAAAATCCTGATGTCCCCCTGCTATTAGAAAAATGCACATTGTGATGGAGGATGGTTAAGTTTTATTGAACAATAAAATTTGTTTTGTGAGTAACGCCTTTTTTACCGATTAGTAAACATATAGTATATGTTAAGTACTTTATATATTAACTATATTATTTATTATGCAACATTTAACTCGGTTACTCAAAAGATTTAGTTAGTTATACTATACAACAATTGCTTTGAAAGTGCATGCAGTTCAACAGCTCGAGAAAAATAATACAACAGTTACTCAGTTAAACAAAGATAAGAAAAACAGAAATACATTTACTAAAATATCAGTTTTGGGGTGCCATTGCTTATCTCAACATAAAACTAAGCATATTTTGAGTATTAATAAGACGAGTAAATATGTTGATACTGCTTCAAAAATTTTAGTGAGGAACTAAAATATTTTTTGAGTAATTTTATTTTTAATTTAAGTTAGATTTCCTCCTCCGTCTTCTCTTCCCAACCAGAATTGTTGTACTACACTTCGTTAAAGATTACGTGTCTTGCTAGAACTACAAGTGTAAAAAGTGATTATACAGTTATAAAACGCTCGACTCAATATACAATCTAAAAACTCACTTACCTAATACGAATGACGATTCAATGGACGATTTGCCTGTTTGTTGAATAATTGTCGGTAATAGATCGTGATCACGGGGAATAAACTAGAAAAAGCAGAAATAAGAATGTATTAGTAAATGAGAGTAACAACGATAACCTCTCGAATGAGAACAATTCTCTTAATAATTTCTCAAGTGAAAACATTTACAAACCGTGCACTCTTGAAGGAGAACATTTTTGTCATATATATTCTCAAAGGAGAACAGTTGTAAATTGGAAGATAACAGATTAAAGCATACGCTAATTAAGAAGCTTCTTAAACCTCTGAACTAGAGAAAGAATAATGCTGAAGAGACTGTTTAGACCACCATAAGGCAGTTCATAGATTGAAGAATACCAAGACGATCAACATGGCGAACGTTCAACTTTATAAAAATGATGAACCTTGCAAAGCATTATCGAGAAACAAAAAATGTCATTACCATTTACTACTGAAGATACTAGAAAAGATAGTCATAACTCGTTATCGTCTTCGTACGCGTAAAGTTGATGGCGGATACGGAAGTTTGAATATGTATTTTGTTTATATTCTTTACCATCACAAAATCACTACGTGTTAGCATCTATTGCAGTGGCTATTTGTTCTCCTTCGAGAGTGTACTGTTTGAAAATGTTCTCCTTTAGGAATAAGTTTATAAATTGTTATCATTCGAGTGCAGCAGCTGAATATGTTCTCATTTAAGATAGATTATAAAATATTGTTCTCCTTTGCAGATCTCATTCTTCGAATAAGAAGAATGCAGTTTCAAATTGTTCTCAATCAAGATGGCGTCGTAACAACGTATACATATATAAAGTATGATACAGACATTTAGACTAATATGAATAAATAAGAATGAAGCGTGAATAATGAAATGTATAAAAAGCAAAAGACAGCCCAGTAATATTATAGTTTTCGATGAACAAGGCGAGGTTTAGAAGATCAATTCAACCTTCACATACATAATTACAAGCTAATTTTATCAATTCTAAAGCACAGACATGAACGATATGAAAAAAAATAAAATGCAAAACGAATAAAAACCAGGGAGACATACATTTACATTTAATCTGATGAAGTTACTTGAACTCACCATATAGAAGTATCGGATGGTCCATAATGAATCGGTCACTTAGTATTTCACTCATATCTCAGTTGGATTTTATCCCCTAGGCTTTATTGCTTTTTTAAAAATGGCGAAGTTGATGCGCCATGAAATTCTCTACAAAATATATACTAAACCTTTTTTATGTAGTGTAAAGATAAAGGAAAATAGAAGAAATACTGCGAAGCTTCGATCTAAATTACTTTGCAACCGAAAAAACAATTTGTTTCATTTTAATCCTCCATATTTTGCGATACAAAAAACACGAAGATAGCCATTTGGTAGCTCTTAAAAAGTTCTATCAAGTGCCTATATTTAAAACTCTTCGTAATCATAGTCGGCTGTGAGACAATTTTTTTCTTTTATCGATTTTCCAACCGCAGTTTTGGTGGAATTAGAAAAACTTTTATAACTCAGTCAAAATCTAACATTCGGAGATCGGGTTTGCTTTATCTGAAAGTAAAATAATTCTTTTGTTACATTCGTACAGCGAAAATTGAATATTTTCTCTTCTTTTTCTGTATCACGGCGAAAAAGATAAGACTTTCCATTTTTTTTGTTAAATTTTATTACAATTGTCTTTTGTGTCAGAAAAACACGTTTAAACCGAACCTCCGATAAACGAAAAGAAAGATGACACTTCGGAATACCAGAACCTACGTGCTGATTTCACTATGACATATGGCACTGTGCTCAAGATAAATTTGTTTTCCTTGTCTTTTGGGTTGCAAAGTAATTTAGATCGAAGGTTCGTAGTTTTTCTTTTATATTCCTTTATCTTTACACTACATAAAAAAGGTTTAGTATATATTTTGTAGAGAATTTCACGGCGCATCTTTTAAGAAAGCAATAAAGCCTCGGGGATAAAATCCAACTAAGATATGAGCGAAATACTAAGTGACCGATTCATTATGGACCACCCGATAAATTCCTAAAAATATCAACTGTGTAAAGAGGAAAAAACAGGTTTCGATTCCACCATCCGCTTAAAACTACCTTCCTTTATCATTAATTAAAATTTCTATTGCACAACATGTCGAATTTATGAATTAATTTAGAATATATTGTAAAAATATAATTCCTTAATACCTTAGAATTTTTAACATTTTTCGTTACGTTGTTATACGAAACTAAATAATGAATCCACGTTGTTTGTATTTGTACTGTTGTATGCGCTTGAAAACAAAAACCAATTTGAAATTGATTTTTTGAATTTATTCGTTCACTTTCTGCTGTTAAAATCACTTGTTCATTATCAAGAGTTAAATATGTAAATTTATAATTTTGTGTTATTCTCTCTTGCTCACTATCACCATTGTTATAAAAGAACTTTGGTTGAAATAAATAAATATCTGACGTTGTAGTAAACATGATGGCATTTAATGTCATTGATGATGAGGTGGAGATAAGAATATCAGAGAATGATAGTAAATGATTATAAGAAAAATAATTGTAGATCGAATAAGAAGAATAAATATATGTGTCATGTAAAAGATCAATTTTTTCAAATTCCAAATTAAATGCAAGCCGTAGAATATTACAAGCAATTGGTGTTTGTAGTACTGGGCTTGGGGATGGTGGTGGTGGCGGCGATGATGGTCTTATTTCAATACCAAACGTTCCTGATCCGGAAAAAAATTCAAAAACGATGATTTAAAATTTATAAGTGTCCAGTACTTTATAAAGAAACAAAATATCGGCTTATATTACGAACACTTCATAGGTTTTTTTAAAACAACGAGAGATGGTTAGATTAAACACCCGCTGATGAAATAATTAAACATACCTCTGTTATGTGAAACATGTTTTTTCCTTGTTTTTAATCTACATAAATTATCAATCGAATGCTTTAATTCTTGACGTTTGACTAACAGATGTTTTAAGCGTTGTTTCATTGTTGATAATGATGTCGCTACTTTGAATGAATGGTCAAATAAAATAATTGAAGAACTTTTTCGCTTTAACAGAACATTTTTAAATTTTGATAATGAAAATGATTGGTTCGTCATTACTGCATTATTCGATTTTGAGATTAATGGCTCCGTTGTTGCTGCTGAGGAGATTGTAAAGAATAAACATTGTGTTGGACTTTTTTCCGTCGACTGATGCATCGTTTCAATGTCCGATAACGTACGTAACGGAGAAGTAACTCTTGCTGGCATAGGTGAACCTTTTGTGGATGAAATGGGGACATCTAAAATAGGAGAAAGTAAATTAAGAAATCAACGGTGAAAAACTGATGAAACATTTCGCAGCAATCTAAAAATCCTTTCATGGTAGTGATAGTCTTTTGATTTTTATTCTTCAGTGTACTGTGATTAATCTTCCACTTCACATTTGAAAATATTTCAAGAAAATATATTGATAATAAATGTCTAAATTGTGATTTCACTCAAATTTCAAAAGAGTACTCTCATAGAAAAAAAGAACGCGATAAGTTCGGACTGTGAAACAAGACCTTCCATCTACCTTGTGCGTTAGTAAATAAATTTCGTGCTGGTGATCGACGAACGAGCGTTGGTGTTGTTGTGAGTCGGTTTATTGATCCTAATGGTGATGTATGATCCTTTTTAATTGAAAATTTTTTTCCAGTTTTATTTAATAAACGATCAGTACTTAATGACAGTGAAACGTATAAATTTGATAATGGAAACGATGAAGGAGTTCGCGATTTAAATGGTGGAGTTAATCCCTTGATTGATGGTAAAAATTTCTTGGTTGACAATGAAGAAGTAGAGGAAGGTGGAGTCAGTGGTAATGTTGATGAACGTTGTCGTGGCGTAGAAAAGTTAATGTTTATCACAGACATTGGCATCTTGTTTAAAAATAAATTATGTATAAAACGCAATCATCTAGAAAAAAATCTATAACTAATATGATGAAAATAAAGTACGTTTACACAAGAAATAACTTTTCGAGATAGCGGATAACTGCTATAACATGATGTAGGAAAGAAATGATGATGCACAGAATCATCTTTTAAGTCTATAAGTCCAGCAGGAGCTGTCCAGCGTAAGAAAAGCGAAAACGAAAAGATTGGTCGAAAGAAAAGAAAATCTTTGTATATACTAATAACAACAGCAATAGGAGATTAAATCTCCTATTTTCTTAACATATATTTGTACAAAGAGACATACATAATGAAAGAAGAATGAAAAGAGAATGAGAGAGTTTCTGTTTTTAAATCTAAATTGTTATATAACGATCAATAAACTGCTTGTAACAACTGGCAGTTTATATTATATCAAAATATAAGCATAAACTAATTTTTTCACGTCTTTCAGATCTTCATTCATCACAAGTTGCCAAAAAAAATTTTTCGTCCAAAGTGAACAGACTAAGAACGACAATTTTCGATTAAGTATTTTTATTATGAAAATGTTTGCATCGCATATAACATTCGATACAATTGTTCATACTGATCAGGACTCTGATGCTGATTTTAAAAACTGGTTGCCGATAAGTAAAGAGATCTTCGAAATACTTCCGAAAAATCCTGCCTGAGGTGACAGGAGCCTATAACTAAATATCAGGAACAGTATCACGATTTTTCATTCCAAAAATGAAGATAAATCAGGACGAAGAGAAAAGGACTAATTTCTCAGCGCGTTTTTTTCAAAAATTTGTATTATAGACTCTCTCGCAACCTGCCTTACAAGTTAAATATGTTTTGTGATTCTAAGTAGAGCTAGTGTTCGATAAAATTTGAACGAACAACGGTATAGTAGCGATACACTATAACGGTAGGACCCTATCAGATACCATCGTGTCATAAACTAATAATTCACTTAGACTATAACGATCATTTTCTATGAAAAATTTTGTTGATGAGTTGCTGCTGTCTGTATTTGTTTTGGCCAAATTCTCTGTAAAACTGTCTGTCGAAAGAAATAATCAACAGAATGTATTCCGCTATCTCTCTCTGTGTTGCGTATAACAACCGTTCTATTTCTGCTGCGATGCATACACATATATGTGTTTATATCAGTCATATGTTTGCATGTATACCAAAAAACATACACTGATTCTTTTCTAATCTATTAACCATCTTATCAAGCTTACACTACGAATTTATAATCATGCTCTCAATAACTATCATTTTAGATTAAGATGACAAAAGTGCTACTATCAAATGTTAAAAGTGCATACCGAAACAAAGGAGATCAAGAAAAACAGAATCGATTATTAAAAGAAAAACAACTAGAAGCAGAAAAGAAAAATCGTTGCTGCTAATAAGTTATTAATATCAGAATAAGAAGACTTACTTTTAAGTGAACAGAAAGGCCTACAAAAAGAATTGGATAATGCACAAAAAATCATCGAAAAAGGTTCAATTCGATTAGCTAACGCAATAAAAACGCGTGGTTTTGGTGCATTAGAATCGGTTCAGATGCTAATCAAAGACAAAAACAAAAAGCTTGCTGACGACAACAACACCTAACAAAGAATACCGATGACTTGAATCAATTACGAAAGAAATGTTTGAAATCAATTTAAGAAATAATCAGTAACCATCACTAAAAAACACCAACAAAATATGATTAAACACGCATGTGTTGTATGCCTTTAACATCTGCTGGTATTCGTTGCTGCATGCTGTAAAGTGTTAGCTATGATTAGGTTTTTTAACGTGATTTTTCTGGTAAAACTACTACATATACATGACTTTACATACACTTACAGTTCCTTACTCACTTACTAATTTAAAAATATGAAAAATCTCGAAAACTAGAAAAGATTAGTTCAAATCAGGACCTTTTCAGGGTAAAATAAAAAAGCCAAAATCAGGACTGCTGCGATTCCTACAATTTTCTTATTATCTCTAAAAATTCTACTTAATATGGTAGTTCTGAATTTAAAATACTCAAAAATGTAAGTGAGAAGGTTTACTACTATAAAGAGGGTTGTGGTGATGCTTGAATGTGGCTAAAATCCTCATTTTTGCAGAAATGACCTTTGAATTTGGTTTGTTCGTTCTATTGTACTTCACAGTTAATTTCTTCAGCAAACAGAAGTAAACCAGTTGACAGGGCTATAAAAGCTGACTCTCATACATTACTTTACGTTCACTAAGGTGATAAAACTCGAAATGAATAGTACTAATTAGCAAAACACTTGTTAAAAACACCAAATGTTAGCTGTGTTTTCTGATGAAGAAAAACTCCTTTCATAACTCTCGCAGTTTGTGATGGATATCATCTCTAAAACGGTCGATACCCAAAAAAATTATTCGGTAACATTATCTATAGTTGAATCATAATTATTGGTTCTTTGTACTTCTCTTTTAAACCACCAAGCGATTTGTTTGGTATGCTGTTAGTATAATTAATTCGTATTCAATTCAACGTCAATGAATTCACCAACTTCTGGATAAATTTCAGTTCTACATGTCAACGGTAATCAAGAAAACAAATGTTGTGCAAACCAACCACTTTAATATAATTGCAAAATATCTTTCGACAGGTTTATACACATATATGTTCAATGTATGTACTGAAATGTATTGGTAATGATTCATCTTATTCCTGTTCGCGATATTCTGTAAACTTGTGAACTTTGATAGCACGAAAATATCATCTGAAAACAGAATACGCGCTAACTGTTCAGAAAAAGTTAGGTAGTAAAAAAGTTTTGTCGCTTGCATCTGCCTGTTTTTCCACAAACAGGTCGAGAGTGAGTTTAATATCCAATATCATTAATCATCTGTAAATAATATTTTCTCGAATAAAAATAAAAGAAGGTTAAAATTAATGTTATTCCTCTCATATTTTGTATGTGATGGAGTAGTTATCTAAAATGTTCATAGTTGAACAATCATTTAATATTAATATTGCAATTGATTTTGATTGATAAATAAAGTTTATATAAATAAAAAAAACTTGATAATGACTAGATATCAACAATACCTTGCAAATTTCAAGCAGGTATTTGTCTTAATTGCCTTTTTGCTACTGCTTTGATTGGAACCTCTACTTCTCTCTTGAAATAACCCCAGTACAAGACTTGTCGAGATCTAAAGAGGTCGCAATAATCCTTCGTTAACACATCGTTCGATCAAGATCATCTAGGTTTACTGGATAGTTCCAAAAGTGATGCCACGTTAATTAATCTTTGAAGAAAAACCAGTAAACCAGAACGAAATCGAACATAAACAAAAAGTCAGTTTTTGAATAAATTAAAATGATGACGACTAGGTGTCTTTTCCATAAGATTTTTTTAAAAAAAGAATGAATTAAATAAATGAATACAAACTTAAGAAAATTTGTTTTTTACGTAAGTGGTATTGCGGAATATTTTTGAATTATAGATGAAATGGCCTGCAGGAGGATCAAATTTTATGACAGAGAAAGGAGCATGTAATTAAAATGGTACAACAATCAACGTAAACCCACATTGATAATAGTAACTTATGCCGAAACTTTCAAGTCTACCATACCGTGGATGAGGTGATAGTGATGCTAAATTACTGTTCATCATATCTCTACCTTGCTATAGTTTATTGCGATAAATTAGACGGAAACATTACGCACAAAACTCCACAATCAATGTTAAAAATCCAAGTGAGAATTGCAGTATTAAAAAGGAAGATTTAAACTTAGTACAGAACTGTATAAAATGTCATTTATTTCAGATGATGATTTCAGAACTGTATAACACATTATTTGTTAAATACAATCAAGCAAACATAATATTTTGTACAGTTTTGTACAATTTTTTACTTAATCAACGTTAAGAATGAAAATAGTGCCTTGCTTCTAGTGTCTTACACAACACTTGACTTTAGCATATCAATGTTAAGAAAAACTAAATTTCAGTTAGAGTCGCAGAGAAATACTTTTTTGTATTCAGCACACTCACTAACGACGAAGATTTCTACTTTTAGCGAGGATTACTGCCAAAGGTTCAGAAAATTTTTTGATATTTTTTATTATTTTCCCGCGAAAATTTTTTTTCGCCATTTTGTTTGAAACTTTTTCCTAAACATTTGGCAGTACCGCACGCAAAAAATGGAAAATCTTCAGGGTTATCGAGTGTGCTGAATACAAAAAGGCACTTTTTCACGACTCTAAATGAATTTTACTTTTCTACGGGTGATACGTTTTGCGTGTATCAGTAATATATCGCAACCAGTTGAAGTTTCGTGCAAAAAAATCCATATTACTTTCACAAAACTTGAGCCTCCAGCAGTTTATCTTATAAACTTTTTATGAAGATCTAAAAGAAAAGTTGATTTAGTTTGCATGGATTTACTTGATTCAGTTCAAGTTGGAATTTTTTAAGTACGAAAAAACAGCAAAAGATGTCATATATGATCGATATGACATGAAAGTTTAGCGTTCTCTGATTGGCCAGTTTCTAAAACTTGTCTGCGAAGTCATGAGCTCACAGGTCAAACTAACGCAGCGTTTTCGAACTCTCACTCCAGAGTGACACGTATTTTAGTGCAGTCAAACATAGAGACGGCATCTTTCGCTTTTTATCACTATTTACTTGCTACTATCACGTTTACATAATATAAAAGTGATAGTAAATTTTAGTGCGCACGTTAATTAGTATCAGGGGCCTGTTTCTCGAAAAAACTTAAGTTTTACTTAAGTGAATAATTTCACTTAAGTAAACAGGAGAATTAAGAACAGGGGTCTGTTTCTTAAAAAAACTTAAGTAGAAAATCTAACTTAAGTCCAAAAAGTCTACATTCTCACGAGCAGTCGTTTCTTCTCCTAGTTTTAATTCAGAGTTCATCCGTTCAAATCAAACAAAAAATTTTTCCTTTCAATTAGGTTTTATCGACAAATTCATATCACACACCTGATAAACCCTGAGACGTGCACGGCAGAAAGAGTGATGTTCTTGTGGATGGCTCGAATCTCAGAATGATTCTATTTGCTACAAACGATCCAAACACACCTATATGATAATGATCTTTATGACAAGATCACTGGAAATTCGTGGATCACATCAGTGGATGACCGTATCAGCCACTTTATTGGTTTGTCATCTGGAATAGTGGATGATTTTCGTTTGCTCTCACAAAAGTGTGTGAAAGCTGTGATTAAAGTGGGTGACTTCCAGTCACTATACTGAATGACGCTTACACACTTTCATTCATTAAATTACTCAGGACAATCGATTGTTAGTGACTGAATGTTAGGAAAAATACTTTTTATTCAATTTGAATTAATTAAATGAAGACAATCACTTTATTCAAAGTATCTGTGATAAATAGCTAACAGAAACATTATCCAGTAATCGATTACGTCGAGTACAAAAAAAATATAACCAGTTCCTTCCGTCGCAGTTATACTTTTTACATGTCCTTGCTCTACAGTATTTTTTTAGATAACAAAATAATATGTAGGGAAAGAATGTAATGGAATTTTGTAACGCAGAAAATTCTCTGTCCTATTCATTCTAGGAGCCTAGAATGAAATCTTAGAACCTCAGTTAAATGCTCGAAAAACTATAAGTAATAATCGAAGAAAATACTTGTGAACTCTTTTCTTCGAGAATTTTTGAAACAACATATAGAAACGATATTGGTGTATAATTAATAATAGATGACGCCCTTGGGTGAGCGCTATTTTCTCACTAATCACTACTATTCAAGACATGTACGTGTTTCAAGTGATAATTGAAGAATAAACGAAATTTGATTTGGAATAGTTGATAAACCCAACTTTAAACATTTTAATGAGATACCATCTATTTCTGTGCTAATCATATTTTTCACCGAATGCTCAGCCCCCAAGATTATCTTTTGTTTAACTTTTTTACATCGGAAAATGAATAAACAACAACATATACAACATCTAACATTGATAATGTGCAATGAATATGGACACGAAATCACTTATATAACAATAGAAAGTTTTTCTCGTTTATGTAAATGATTGTGTGTATGTATATTGTTGTTGTTTTGCACTGAAACTTGTTGGATCATTTACAATACCATATCTTGCACTATGTCGATGTTGTGATGTTTCCGATATGATGATTGGTCTTTGTGTTTTACAACCATTTTTTATTAGAGATAGTCTATTTTTAAATTCCTCACGATATATCCTCGACAATAAACAATTTGTATAAAATCGTGTTGCAGATATTAAATACCAACTAAGATAAATGAGAATAATGACTAATTTTGATATGGCATATTCATTGTTAATTGTTGAATATTTTTCTAATAAATAGGCGATTTCTGTAATTATATGAACAGAGATGAATGGTGCCACATTGATTGTGATTAATATAACCATTTGATTGTCTAATCGATTTCGTCGTCGTCGGGCTGATTGAGAATTAATTTGTGATAATCTGTGGGAAGGATGGTGATGGTGATGATGATGATGATGATGATGATTCGATGTAGATGCAGTAGTACTTGTCACCATACTATTTCGATTTGAGACAACAACAGAAACTGGTAATGTCGGTAAACGATTCGAAGTGATTGACGGTGTAGACATTCGTGGTACTTGCTGAAATCGTTTTTTTAGAGTTAGAGTTATTAGACATATACGACTAATTGAAATGAGTATGAGAGCAATAGGTATTGTCATGTAGAATATAATGTAAACAGTATGAATAAATATTTCACAAATAATATTAGATTGTATACAATATTTATCAAAACACAATAGAGTATAGACAATATTTTGAATTAATGATAAAATAAAGGTAATTAAGCAAAGATAAATAAAATTTTGACGTGTACATAGTTTTTGACTTTTACTAGGCCATTCAACTTTGATCCAACGATCCAAAGAAATAAAAACAAATATCCATGAAAAACCAAAGTATATTTCATAATTGCATCTAAGTAGAAAGAAAAATGAGTTTGGATAATTTTCTAGTGAAAGTAGTTTTAAATAAATTGAGATCTATGTCAATATAAGCTGCATCAAGTTACAGAACGTAGTGATATATCTAGGTACAATTTACAGTCATAAAATATCCTAAATGCATTTATGTATGTTCGTATTTAGTGAGTAGGTGGTTATCTTTAAACTATTTATTATAGGTCATGCAACATTTTTTATTCTAATGGTACGTGAAATTAGTTTTTGTGACGTACGATTATAGTAATCATAGTTCATTTACAATTTAATAACACAAAATTAACGCTTTCGGAAACAAAACAAACTCTTTTTTGTCGTTGAAGGAAATTCCATTGTTTTTTTTAGTGGTTATTCATTTACAAGACTATAACGAGATGTTTTTTTTTAATAAAAGTAGAAAATATATTGTTATTAGTGCACATTTTTTTTCATCTCTCAATCTTGATTCTATTATTTTTGTGTTATTTTCATTCATTGTCAACTAAGAATTTTATCATAAAAAAAGCTGATACTACGTGTAAAATTCAACTTCTTATTTTTTACAAGGTTATTCTAAACATAGGAATTCTTCTAAAACATTTATTTTCATATTTTTATTAATAAACAGCGTGAATCTTATATTAAACTCTTATTAGAGTAATAGATGATAACGAACATTCATTCATTTTTCAAATAAATTAGTACATATGTCATATAGAGTGTTTGATTATAAGATTAGTAGTACTTACATTGTAATAAAACGACATAAATGTACGGATAATGCAAAAACATTAATCTGATAAATAACGTCAAGAAAATATTGTAGACTCGCAATTAAATTAAAGATATCAACGAATGCCATAATAAGAAATAAAAATCCTGTTGAATGTGAACGTAATTTTTTACTAGAAAATGTAATAATGGATAAAAGACAACCTATATATCCAAATATATATAGTATAATACAGACGACGGCAATTACTATTCGTAGACAAGGTTTATTTACTGCCAACAATAATGTTGTCGTCGTTGTATTATTACCAAAATTCATTATTTTAAGAAAAACGAATAGTTATCGTCGTCGTATTTGGTCAAATCTAGACAACAAAAGAATAGCAGTAAAAATGGGATCGTGTTACATACATATTTATATATATATATATATATATATATGTATACTATCGCTAATTTAACAAACATCTATTGCTGTTTCGTCTTTCCTGTATTTTTTCTCTTCTTTTTCCTCTTGTCAAAAACCCGGATTTTGTGGTCTATTGATAGATAGCGAACATCATTTTTCTTCGTTTGTTTTTGTTTCTATATGATCTTTTTTTCAAAATTATCCTACTAGATCTATTATTCTATTTTTTTACTTTAGATGTTAAAAATGATATATTATTATCGAGATGCATCACTAATTTTTTACCTTTTAATGACGACATTGTTGTCTTGTATAGATAGTTATTTATTTATACAAATATTAAAAAAAAAGTAGCGATAACTATCAAAATAAAAGCATCTGCCCCATGAGAATATATATATTTGAAAGTTTATATTTTATTATCTTTCATAGCAATAACACCTTTTGTTAATGACCATTTAAAATAAAACATATAGCTTGAACTTTCATTTTTATTTTATTACTATCCTAAAACAAAGTAACAAAATATTACTTAGATGAATATAGATTAACACAGATTATATTTTTCCCACGCTCTGGTTTCTATATCATTTTTAACAGTATCATTTCATAGTAATGTTAGAGTGCCATAAAAACCATTCACAATGTAAAATAATTTGTTTTCAACTCTATTTCAAGATGAATTTATTTTAAAATATAAACTGCTCATGGTTAAACATAATCTACCATACTATTATAATTAACGATAAACAATATATATCTAGACCGACAAAGGAAATGAATATACATATAACATTCTCTTAACTGATTTAAATTTTTTTATTTAAGTTTTCTCGCTTTTTTTCACTAGACGACTTCTAAATGTGTCTATACGTATTTGAATTGCATAAATATTATAATTTATGAGAAAAACTTGCGTTCAAACTGCTCTTGACATGAGAGACTAGTAGTGACCTATAACTATAGATTTATCTTCTAGTTTCTTCATTAACTTTCTATTTTTAAGAAGTTTATGTTGATCAGGAATTTTGTTCAATTATACGTCCCATACAGATTTTCATTGAAGAAAAAGTTTCCGGATAAGTGGTTTTTATTGAACTTTAAGTACATACTTGTATATGTATATTAACCGCCTTTTTTTCATTAAAAAAAAAGTAGCACATACGTAAGATGACAATAAGTAGGCCGTGAATATTTATTGATATTCCTGGGTATTTTTTAAACACTATCCCTATTGTATCGCAGATGTCTATGGTCTATTACACAAAATACTTTATACTTGACAAACTAAAACATCTGTTTTATGGATTATCAAATAGAGTTACACTAACTTATACTCAAAAAAATATTAATTTTCGTCAACATTCATTACATCATTTACTTTATCAGTACAACGAAAAATCTAGTATTATCTTTGTTTCTTTGGCGAACTACCATAAATAGTAACATGGATATTCGTAAACAAGACCTCAATTTTAATTTTCAGAGAGAGCCAAGCTAAAAAATGATTACGCACTGATTCCCAGAATTGTTAAGTACAATAGGACTTGATAAACAGTCAAAGTATATTGTTTTCTGGAACGATTTTAAAATAATTAATTGAGAAGGATAAATAATGCAATTTTGCTAGTTTCAATGGACTGTTCACCCTAAAAAGAAAATGCGACTTAGGATCAAATTAAGTCGCATTAATGTGCCTTATTCTGTGAAAATAAGACAGATTAATGCACCTAATGATCACATGCGCATTAATGATCCTAAGTTGCACTTTTTTTTAGAGTGTTATGTTCAGATATGTTATGACTAGTGCAGTCGAGCATCAAAGTTGAAAATAAATAATTTGTACCATTTTGCACCGAACTATAGTTTGTTTTTGATGCTTCGTTTCCTGAACAAAACTATACCACGCTGTCTCAACATTTGTTTTTTTATTCGCATAAAAAATAATCATCATGGTGTTATCTACAATCACCGACGACATGGAAGATTCTCTATAAACAGTGTTAATCTTGTGAGAGAACTTCCTGATCTAATAAATACAAAATCATTCATTCGTAAATTCTGTTTTAAATGGCTAATGTTGAATTATAATTAAGCGTCAGAACGTATTATATCTTGTCATATATTTCGAAGCATTTGAAGACTTTTCATCGCTTCCTTCCTAATCATCATATTTTTATCTCTTCTATCTTTATTTTAATGAACAAAACTATTCAAAAAGTAAACTCATAAAATCGAAAGATTATTATCCACTACGCCTGGCACAGCGAATTATGATGCATGATGTTAGGATAGATCAAAGAAAAACGGTAACGCTGTGACGCTTTTGACCGTTTTTGTCAGAGCATTACCGTTTTTCTGTTTTTTCTTTGATTAATACAGATTAATTAGAATAGTTTCGAACTTGAAAAAGCTATCACATCTTCTACAGCGAACAATTTCCTACAAACTGATATACTTGTTCATTTCTCACCAGCTTATCTTCACTCTTTTAGACACGTTTTTCAGATAGCCTCCAAATCGATCTTTTGGGCTGTTATACAACAGTTGTATTTTCATAACGAAGCCCAGCCACTTTTCAATTTATAGGGAAATGTTTAATCTACTTAATTATCTAGTTGCAATTTTAGATTAATTTGTAGCTTTATTCCAATAATCTTTTGAAAAAGAATGAAAAAAAGGCACCACTAGCTGGACTAGTCGCAGAGTAAACACTATCAACCTCCTACGCCGAAAAAAGAAACTTTACGGGAAAAACATAAATGCAAATTATATTTTTTATATGCTTTTACAAGACAAAATGTCTTTAAATGCTTGTTTCCGGTTTCTGATCTATTTAGTAAAAAGCCAATAATTTTTGTTTAAAAACACACATTAGCAATACCTAACGAACACGTCAACGTAATTGCCTTTTCTGTATATATCTCCAAGAAATGCTTTTAAGAGTGCGATGCCTGTATTTCAAGCATAGAGTTTTACCGTTTTCTTAAAAGACATTCAACTTTTATCGGTAACTTAAGTAAAATTCATTTTTGCGATATTTATACATGGCTGGATAGAGCTCGTCGAGCTGAACAAACATATGTGTGTGTTTTAATCTTTCGAATCAAAATTTTAATGTTCAAAATTTCTAAATTTTTAGAAACGACTTATTTTTTAAAAATGAACGTAAAACTCGAACACAATGTGTTTGGGAACCTTGAAAGTTTTTCATTCTTGTTATCCGTAAAAGACTGAATCTGAAAAATAGTGTTTCGATATTGTTCAAGTATGATATGACCTAAACAATTTTAGTTTTTCACCAATAGCCAAAATCCCGTTCATGCTGGCGCAGGGCTGGGCAACTCCGCTGACTTTCAACTCCAACTCTAGCTCCGTTTTCAAATTTCCAACTCCAACTTCGCTCAAAATTTTTCAATTCCAACTCCAACTCCAACTCTCTCAACAAAAATCTCAACTCCGGTTGGTTCACTTTTGTAAGGAAGATTTTTCGGTTTTTAGCAGGATTCTGGACGTTTTTGAGTTTTTTTCCGGCAGGAAAGTGCAAAGAACTTCCGAATTTACTCGTGAATACAGCCACTCAATCGTTTAGAAGATCAGTTTACAACTATTGAATATTTTCAAAAATGCAAAACGGAGTTGAGAATAAAAATTCAAAAACCCAACTAATCTCAACTGCAATTCCGCCAAGGTCAGCTCCAACTTCACCAAAAAAATCCTCAGCTCTGGAGTTGGAGTTGCTCAGTCCTGTGTTGGCGCAAAAAGCTTGAAGTCTCTCTAGATAGAAGATCAAGCCAATATTTTTATATCATTATACTCGTCATAGCGCGAAAAAAGTGGTGCATCGATTTTGAAAAATATTCGTCCGTTGTTGAGAAAATAAATTTTTTTGTAACAACGAAATTCACTTGTAGTTTGCAGTTTTCACCGTTGAACTTCCATTTTTGGAAAATCAATGACGTATTTAGAATCAGCATCAAAAACTGAATTGATTGATGTGTGTCTCAAGTGGAAAAGTTCGAAAAAAATGAAAGTTGTCCAAAAACCCGGACCCACACATCAATCAATTCAATTTTTAATGCTGATTTCAAATATGACATTGATTTCCAAAAAATGGAAGTTTAACGGTGAAAATAGTATTTTTCAGATTCAGTCTTTTACGGATAACAAGAATGAAAAACTTTTAGGTTCCCAAACACATTGTGTTCGAGTTTTACGTTCATTTTTAAAAAATAAGTCGTTTCTAAAAATTTAGAAATTTTGAACATTAAAATTTTGATTTGAAAGATTAAAACACACACATATTTTTGTTCAGCTCGACGACCTCTATCCAACCATGTATAAATATCGCAAAAATGAATTTTACTTAAGTTTTGAATTTCCGATGCCTTACTGGAAAAGTTACAGTTATTAAACACGATTGTTGTGTGCTATAATGGAACTATGAAATGAAGTAAGTGTAACGGAACAAATGTTATACTTAAGTGTTTCACGCACGATGAATTTTAATTCTGTAAGATTATTACTTTTGTTTAATCCTATACCTCATTTTGAGAATAATATTAAAAACTTTAAATATTTACTATTTGAACTTTTTATTGTTTATAGAAAACATAATATTATTTTGATGTTTTTTGTCGTCTATGGTCTATCTATTATTATATATCTTCAGAAGAAGTCAAACAAGAGAAATGAATATTTTTGTTCTTGAATTATTTTGCTTCAAAAAACATGCCTATAATAGGACTAAAATAAAATTATTTATATTTCTTCAGTCTGTAATCATGAACTAGAAAACAGAAAGAATAAAAGATAAAGAAAACGAAAGGCTAGATGCGAGATATAACTTGGAAATTTTTCTAAATGTTAATGACACTGAATATGAATATCTCTTTTTTTCCTACGGCAAAATTTTCTCTTAATACTTGAGATTTTATTATATATCATTAAAGAGTTTGTTGATGGTAATGATGAAATAAAAAGGAAATTTGATATTTTTCTATCATCACATCAATATTAGGTTAATTCTAAATGTAAATATGAAATCTATTTATTCTCAGATGATATATATAGAACAAAAGAAAATCTGTTTTAAACTTCTATACCACCAGAGAAACCATAAAGACATGAATTACCATAAAACATTTTCATGCATTTAAATCTATTTGATCTCGATATAATTGTGATGTGCCATCTTAAAAACTGGATATCATTTTTTCTGATCTTCAAAATATAATATAAGACATACGATTCACAATTTGATTAATTAATTAAGTTACAGTTTTTACTGAGTACACTGTAAAAAATAAAGTGCCTGCCTCAGGACACTTTTTTGGATCAAGTTGCTGTCTCGATGAATAAGAATTGCAGTCTTTGTATTTTGATGACTATCATTGTGACGTTTATTTATTTTGATTGTTTCCTTGTAATTAAATTAAACTCATAAATTTGGCTAATTAACATGGCTAAATCTTCAGCCGTACCCAAAAGGCACAGTCCATTCCCATACAAATGTTTCATTAACAATTATATGAAAAAACCGTGCTCAAAACATAATTTTCCCTATTATGGCAGTCAAAACTTTTATCTTTTTATTTATTTTTCTCTTCTAATAGATTCGGTAATCATTTATCTTATTTTTAACCATCAAAACACATTTTCACCATCAAAAAAAGATCGTTTATAAAATCAAATCTAATTGCTTAGTTGGTTTAGTTAGACAAAATAATAATGCAGAGACAGTCGAATACCTCTCAATCAAAATATATATAGCTTTTCTGTTCTGTGATGTAGTGTCTCTCTTAATTCTCTCTATAACTCATCACAGAGTATGCAGGCTTTGGTCGCTGATCAAGGATATAAGCTGTATGGGTTGAGCAGCGGGAGTAGA
>CAJNOQ010001642.1:0-29770 GCA_905250885.1 Didymodactylos carnosus | reverse complement strand
GAAGTTAAAAATAGACATTTATACACCATTCGATAGACAATTTCAAGAGCTACATTTTGCACTATTTATATTTGAAAAAAGGATTATTTCGATTTTCCGCCTAATTTCCGCCTATATGCCCACTGTGCTCTATCACTGACTCACCATCAAAAGCTTCGAAATACTAGATCATACCTTTTCCCACCCGTGCTTGTTTTAAATTATAATTCTTATTCCATCTTCTTGTACATCAATTCTTGCTTGTTTAGCAGCTCGATATTCTGCCCTAACACGTTCAATATGTTTTGCAAGTGACTAAAAACAGGAAAAGAAAAAACGACCTCGGTTTTGAACAGAAGGGTACTGTTGAAACTTACATCAATTTCACATATAACTTCTGTAATAAACACTCCAATTTAATCTTGTAATAATGGGACTTTAATTGATATTTTTAATTGATATATCGATAATTGATGATTTGACAGAGTTAACTTTTTGTCATTTATAATATGGAATTTTGAATTTTTCATTATTAATTCTTCTAATTGATGCTTAACCTCATCCATTCCCGTTTCATCTTTTACCAATTCTCCAAGGTCCAATGGTATTTAATCTAATACATTATCTAAGGAATGAAATCATCATCTTTGATTTCATAATATATTCCGATAAATTTTGTGTAAACGTGACATAATTAATAAACACTTTATTTTCAACCATAAATTTTTGATATAGTATTGTCCAACGATTGATAAATCGTACTTGTTTACCAATGACAATTCTTTTTTTTGTCCGAACAAACTTGCGAAACAGCATCCTGGCATAAAGCATCTTTAATTTTTTTTGAATATAGGCGACGCTGTGGTAGCTGTTGGTAGTGAATATTGATTTGACAGATTAATTCCAAATTTTTTCTTACATTTGATATATGACTGTGTGAAAAATTATCTTTATTATTCATCATACGTAATGGGGGGGACACTAAAATGTGGGTTTTTGATGAGTGTTAGAATCATATCTCGGGAATCATAAATAGAAAATCTTTGCCTATTTGTATATATGTGAAGATGTGACTGCACAGTACAATAAAAAAAAATTAATTAAATCGCTTCAGGAACAGTGTAGATATTAGCGATTTTCTTATTGAAGAGCAATGATGATGATATCTTTATAAATGAATATAAAATCGGACATCTGGACAGAAACATAGAAGGATGTTTGCATTATTACTAGGATCATTTAATCGTATAACGGCTGACAAATCTAGAAAATAATTCGTTTGAGATCATGTTGTTTTAGATTCTGATACCAAAAAACGGTGGAGTTCTCTTTTTGGTCAATTATCGGACATGCAAGATGAACAATGATAAAATAGATAATTCCATTGAATTTTTATCTGACACAATATACTCAGTTTTCCAACCCAAAATTTTGATCGTATTATTCTTGTCGAAGGCTTTAACTTGCACTGCAAATGGTGGTGTGACACACATTCTTTAACGGTTTGATAAAAAGTTCTTTGACATTTGTAAAACAATAAGCTTTAAGGTCCGATCGTGCTGAAATTTAGACCCTATCTCAGGTTCTCGATTTTTTTCGGAAAATATGCAGTCCTCCTCGAGATATTTGAAAATGCTAAAAGTCCTATATAAAAACACCGTCTAGAATATCTTGATAAAAATTTCAGTTCAATCAGATCATTTTTTGGAGGGGTCATACTGTGACAGGGTTGAAGGAACTATCGAAAAAACACATCTTGTACACAAGGCTCTGTTTTTCGGGCCATTTGCGTTGATGCCTGTATCCCCACGAAAACTGATCAAAAAATTCTGAAAGCCGTGTCTCATTTTGAAGAGCATATTTTCTTTTATCATGCTATCTATAAGAAAAAATTTGAATATATAGAAAAGGAGAGAAAAATTTACGAGCCTAAAAAGTCGAGATTTTCTAGGCTTTGAAGGAGCAACTTAAAAATTCCATAACTTTTTCAAAAAATGTCACGGAGAGCTGGAAGTGGTCTCATGTTATAGCCTAAACTTTCCACTACATTAGACTATGTTCAACCCAAAACGAAAATTTTGTTGTAAAAAGTAGGAGGGGGGTACCTCTAAAACTTGGTCAGAGAGCTAACAAGAGCACGCAATAATGATAAAAGTAAAAGAGCACTCGATCTCGTCTTTACTGGATCAAACAACATAATAAGTGTTCCGCTGCACACCAGCATGGATGCAATAAGAGGGTGATTAAACATTAAAGAGTTCGTCAGGGGTTGGAGAGAGTTCGTCTAGGACCTCTACTATATATTGTATTTATTGATGACATTTCACTACAAAGTCAGTCAAAAATACGATTATGCACAGATGATACTTCTCTTTATCATATCAGTAACGACGTTTTCGCTGCAAATAACATTATCTGTTCTGATTTAAATAAAATAAATATGTGATCTCATTTTTGGCAATTCATCCTTACCCCTCATCTCATTCTATTTCATGCGCATTGCATATAAGAGGTGGGATCGATTCGGTTTGAAACTTTTCGGTTCGGTTCGAGAAATTTCTTACTCGCTTTCATTATCCATCCATACTTGTTTGCGACAATGAACGATACTATTCCTTCCCTGTCGTATTCAAACTATGTTTCTTCTTCTGTCCCTCCCAGAATACGGTGCGTGGAATGCAAACTTGCAGTACACATTTTTTTTCCAACTTTTTATACAGCGTTAGATAGAGTTCATCGAGCTGATTAATGAAATATATATTTCAAAAATGTTTCAAAAATTTTTTCTATGTCAAAAAATTGAAAATACTTGAAGGATGTAAAAACTTGAAAAATCCTTCAAGTTCAAAACGCTTTAGAAGGCTGGTTTGGAACACCCATGCTGGAGAGGCTTTTAACTTCAAAATTGATCACACACCATTCTTATATTCAGTTTTTAACGCTGAATTCGAAAAAAATTGCTTGAAGACTTCAAACCGATCTGGAGGCGGGATATTAAAAGTTTTTTTGAACTTGAAGGATTTTTCAAGTTTTTACATCCTTCAAGTATTATCAATTTTTTCAGCTAGGCTCAAAACTATGTGTCAAGTCCGAAATTAGGTGAGACGGAGCCTCAATTGCTGGAAATCAGGTGAGACACGAGTCAGAGTTGTAACCGGTCCGGTGCCGTACCGGATCGGTTGAGTGAATTGGACCGGCCGGTTTTTACCGGTTTCACAAAGTTGTGCATATTCGTTCATTTTTCATCAGAAAGATACCATGTATGGGTGCTTAGTAATTTTTTTAAAGGAATGAGAGAGTGACAATTTTATTTGAAATGTAAATTTTTTCTTTTTATTCTTTCAATTTGTTTTCTTTTTTTTACCATTCATTTTTGATCTTACCATTCATTTGATTTTATTACTTCTATGTATAGTATGCATAGAAGTATGCACGAGAAAATGTATGTATACATTGTATACATACATTTTCTCGCGTAAATTTGAACGGAATAATAAAAGAAATGGAAATTAAATACCGACTTTTGTGGGAAGGAACCTTATCCCATGCAGAAGAAACTCAATCTTGAAAATATTGGTTGATTTTTTGGTATTAGAATTCCAGTATAAGCATTACAGAAAAGACAGGCATAAAAATCTGTAGGTATTCAGAACAAAAGTTTGTCCCTAATATCAAAGTTATTACTTGAAAAAACTTGATGAACTCGCCGATTTTTACCGGTCTGAAAATATTTTTAGACCGGCTGGTGACTGACCGGACCGGACCGGTCTAGTATTTTCAGACCGGTTACAACTCTGACACGAGCCTCAGTGGGTCCGCCGCCTATGTATCAAATTATTCGAAAAATTTTTCGGTTCGGTTCGGTTTAAAAGTTTTGAAAACTCGACCGGTTCGGTTCGGTTTGGTTTGAAACTTTTTCGGTTCAGTTTCCAAAAAACACGACCCGATCCCACCTCTGTTGCATATATCCCCGGTGATCACTTATGCTGATACCGTTTATTATTGTTAAAGTAGATTTATTCTAAACCTCTGCAATCCCCACATTACTATCATATTTAATACCTATTTCCGATCTGCAATGTCATTGCGATGCCGTCCTGTTGCTAGTAGAGTTGTCATGCATCTCTCTTCTCGAGAAAAAGTACTCAAATTCCCATTGAGGATGTATTTGTAATTAACAAAATTTTACTCTTTTTCAAAATATAAAGTGGTCTAATACCTACTTCATAGACAGAACTGCTGAATTAAGGACTAACGAAAGACTGTTTAGACTAGAAGTATTAACAGAGTTTTACTTTTCTCACTCCAGTTCAACCATAACAAATTTTGTTTTCTATGTTTATAAGATTCAGACTTTGGTCTTTCCAATGGATAAATAATTAACTTTTCAACACATCGAGGACATATGGAAGCAATACTCGACATTTGTTCAATTACTGTTGCATCGTACTCTCTAAAAAATACTCTTACTTTAGAAAACGAAAAAAAGGTTTCTATTAGTTACAAATGAAAACACCTTTTTTCGTTTTCTAAAGGAAGAATAATTTTTAGAGAGTAGGCGAGTGTTTCACGTTTTTGGAATGTCGGAGACAGAAATATGTTTCGGCTTTTCGAGAAAAAGTGTTTCACTTGATGAACTGAACAAAACATCAGGTCGATATACCTTTTTAACAGTTGAAAATCAATCCAAACTGTTTGTGAATAAGAGTAGATATTTTTTGTTGAATCCTAAATCAAGATCTGGTGCAAGAAAAGTCTTTAATACTCTCTTGTGAAACCATTTTATGTTGTAATAACATGAGAAAATATGGTTCTGTTCACATAAAATAGTGTAATCACTTAAAAATATATAGAAAATTACAAATCATTGTTCCAGTATGAGTGATTATAGTCAAGTTAATAGCGTTTAGTAGAAAATAATAGAAAGTAACAGAATCTTTTCATGTATATATAACATCATGACTTATGTGTGTAATAGACTTTTTAATGTGCCTGTTTATGACAAAGAATCCATGACGAAAATTTTTATTCTTTGTTTCTTTTCGGTAACAGATTTTTCCATTTTCAGATCCATTTATTGTAAAAGAAATACTTATTTTCACTTGATTAAAACCTTATTACCACACGACAACCAAAAACTGGTAAGTATGATTGTTAGTATAGGGTATAGACATTCTTAATTTAATAATATTACTTGTCCTTTAATATTGAACTCAACATATGTTGTTATCCGGAAAAAACTGTATCTGAATTACATGATCTGATACGCTTATATTTGAGAAAAGAAAATTTTAAATCTAGAAAAAAAGCTGACTAAAATTTAACAACTTTAGTCAAAAAATATATACCCATAGCCATTATATTAGCATTATAAGAACACTTTAATGTATCACTGAACTCTGTGTCATTTCTAGAAAATAATGCATATATTATTAAAATGTCTTATTATGTTGGTTCTAATAACATGGTGTACATCAATGGCTGTTGATGATGATGATCGTGATTGTACAGCTTATTTTAAGAGCTTTAAAATAAAGAAGCCACCTAGAGGTACGGAGATATTATATAAGAGTCTAGATCACTGTAAGAACCAGTGCTGGTTATCATATGGTTATAATACGGCTGCTACACTTATTAAACCTGACTGCCATTGTTCGTGTCCTGATGCTGATTAGGCTAGAACGTTTTTAAAAGCGGTTGGTATGGATTGTCTAAGAATTTAATGTGTTTATTATCTATTCTATTGTATTGTATTGTATTGTGTAATAACGAGGTGGAAAATAATAAAAGTTGTTTTTGCATTGAACTACATTCTCTTACAGACTGAATCAAGTTTTTCATTAAGTTTATTTGTTCAATGGTCGATTTCTTATGCTACAAGTATATAAAATAATTTATTTTACGCAAAAAACTATAACATTTGATTACCTGTTATGTGAATTTGAACATTTAAACTGTCCATTTTACTGAATAGCTTGGAGAACTCAACATTAAAAAAAGTTCATTACTAATCGAATGATGAATTATATACATATGTCACATGAATAAATGGAATGTACGAGACTTCAAAATATTCCTAGGAATAAATAAAATTCCTACATTTCATTTATTTCTATGACATATATGACCATATAATCTGTTTTTTCAAAATTAGTCACACGCTAACTTTTGAAAAAGAAAAAGAAAAAAAATGTTTAAACATTTGAACAAACTTTCTTCTTCGGTTGGCATTTTATTTCACATTGCCATTGCAATGATCTGCTCCAGCAACAACGAAACTTGTACCAACGTATTCCTTACATGCTTAGATAAGGAGTATTGTAGATAACAGGGCTGAATCAACCGACCGCAAATCTTCAAAACCATATTTATAAAAACAGTAATATCTACTATCTTTCATGTTATCAAACTAACCAGACTGTTGATTAGCACAGAAAATTATTTTCTTGATATACGTACGTATTTAATTCTAAGTATTTACTTAAGGGGCAGGAATTACCCCCTTCCTCATTTTAGGATATGTTGTAGAGTTCATCGACATACATACACCTTGATGCTCTTCTATCGCAAAAACACGTTGAAATTCACTAATTCTACGGTTCGCTATTCAAAAGATTGACCACATGCCGAATTGTTCCAATTCCTCTACCTCAAGCATTTGTTAAAAATTAAAAACTTTAAAACTCAATTTATTTCAAAGTTTTGTCAATGGATAGAATAAAAAATCATTTGTTGACCTCTTTCAGAACACGAGCAATATTTTTCCTTTAGGAAATTTTGCTTACTTCTTTCAGACAATTTGCTTAGGTTTTGGCTATACACTTAAAAATATAGAAAATAAAGATACGCCTCCCATTTAGTGTTTTCTCAATATCGCGGTTGATCATCAAGTCTCAATCTTTTGTTTGAAAAAAACCTTACTCAATTCTCGACACAAAACACATTGAGCAGTTCTTTATATACTATAAGAATAAAAAAATATAGAGGAAATACGGGAAAGCTTCAATATCAATTACTTTCAAACCGAAAAAACAGGTTTTCAATTTCAGTCCTTTATATTTTGCGATATGAAAAAAGAGAAAACGATCATTTTCTAGTTCTCGAAAAGCTCTATCAACTGGCTATATTTTAGACTCTTCATAGGCTCAAGCGGTCGCAGGAGGACTGTTTTTCTCTTAGCGATTTTGCCCAAAATCATCATTCTCTAACCACAGTTTTGAAGCACTTAGGAAAATTTGAGTGATTTGGTCCAAACCACATATTATGACTTTAAATTTGGTTTATCTTAAAGCAAGGTAATTCTTCTGTTACATCCGAACAGAGAAAGTCGAATAGCCCCGTTTCGTTTCCTGTGCCAAAGCGAAGAAATCAAAGGATGGGGGCGATTGTCGGATGAAATCGACCCATGTTTCATCGATTGATCAAAGGTTTGATGTAGAATGAAGAGGGAAATATTTCTAGGTACTTGCTAGATCCTAGAACCACTCTCACAAAAACATTGGTCGAATCACATTTGATTAAGATTCTACTGCATCTGATCTATATTATAGATCGTATTTAGGGATCTTCGTAGATCGTATCGACCAATGTTTTTCTGAGAGTGGTTCTAGGATCTAGCAAGTACCTAGAAATATTTCCCTCTTCATTCCACATCAAGCCTTTGATCAATCGATGAAACATGAGCTGATTTCATCCGATAATCTCCCCGTCCTTTACTCAAATTTCAATTTTTTTTTGTTTAAAAAAATACTTTTTTTCGTTGTTCGAAACTGTATGAAAATAAAAAGACGAAAGAAAATGCTTTTTTTCACCTATTTACCTATGACATAAAAGGTACATAAAAATGTGTCACGGGGTATAATTAGCAACTTATTAATCTATCGAGTTAGTTAAACTAGTGGAGACTGTCGTGTTTATTTGATACACTTGATTGATTTTTCTCTCTTCTTTTACTATTTCACAATTCACAATGACATTTTGCTTTACGTCGTACAATCAGTCACATATATTTATATTATTGGACAACAAATTATGTGGAATAAAAAGGATGAGACTAAATCTTTTTCATTTCACATTTGTTGTTAAAGACCAAAAGGTACAGAGAAGCGAAGTGGCACATCTATTTTAAACATAATAGGTTGAATACAAACTACATAGCTTTTAATTTCATTTATTTCAAATTCTACATAACATATGGGATGTAAAAATTCAAAAACATCTGACGATAGCCAGACATTTCAGAGGAGCACCATAGCACTGACTTCAACTACTAGTGTTTCGAATTTATCAGCAATAATCAGTACTGAAGATGATGATAATAAAAGTTTTGAAATATTTTCCTTGATTTGGTTAGATAAAGATGTCAATACGCCTAACGATAGGTTGCAAACACAAGAAAAGTTCAGAGAATCAATTAATTATATTAAAACAATCAATAATATTAGTAGATGCGAACAATGGATCAGACAACAACAACCAGCACAGAATGATAAAATGATTCTATACAACTTCCCATGTAGAAATTTCCAAAAACTTTTTTCAAAAACGCATGCAGAACCCTAAGTGAAGTAACGTAAAATATGGTTACACGAGCGAAATTAATACAATTTTTTGTGAAAACAAAATTTTGCGTAATTCTGCAGGAGCGATTGATTTGCGTTACAACGCATGCAGAATTTTCTGCCGTATTTAGCAAAAAAAATTGTTTGCGTTACAACGTAAGACTGCAGTCGATGTGTATTCTGAAACTATTATCACGGGCAGGTCCATCGAACCCGCCTATAGGCAACCCTCGCGGCCCTGCCCCCACTGACTACCCCACCCTCACCACTCCCTTCGAAGCTGCGAGGAGCAACTTAGAAAAAATTTTCTAAGTAACTCCACAGCGGAAAAGCGACCATTGATCTAGATATAAGGTTGCACAAATTTCGCTTTTTCAAATTATACACTAAATGATGACTCATCGATGAGTTATCATATTTCACCCACGCAAAAATTTTGTAAATATTTGGTTGAATAATTTTGCAAAATTTGGTTTCTTGCAAAAATTCGCAATAAATTTGTCATATTTTTTGCAAAAACAAAATTTTGCAAAAAGTAACAAAAAAATTATCGACAAAATTCTGCGTTAGTTGACCTTTTTGCAAAATTTTGTATACAAGTCGCTCTTTTCTGCGTTATTTTAATGTTTAACGCAGAAATTAACTGAAAAATGGCTACATGGGTTGATGTCCTCCATCTGATGATGCAACAAACAAGTCTTCATTTTAAAATTTAAAGATTTTATTTAAAATTCAAAGTTTAGGTAAAAAATCTAAAAAAAACTTCAAAAATTTGTTTTCTCAAAAAATCACAAGTCCAGGAATCGCAAATAATTTGCTAAATGTGTACTTCAGATTATGTTCTACAAATTGGTGGAAAAAATCAAGAGGGAAACCCTCCTTAAAAATAATTTCAGCTCCTCTTATTTACTTTTGTAGTTAAAAGTCTATTAAAATTAGAAAATTTTAAATTTTAAAATTTACAATTTTTCGATCTATTTATACGATCATTGTCAAACATTTATCTTGTACAGAATGTTATATTGCAGTAAAAAACAGAATGAGTTAAACATATACATATTGTTTCTTTCTTTTCTAGTGTGTGTTCTGCTAGTTGATCTTTTCAAAAGTAACTAAATGAGCAAGATATACCTAAGAGAAAATATTTAGTCAGTGACACACCGTCTAATCGACGTTGCCAGCAGAATAAAATCGACATAAGAATATTTCTTTTTCTCTTCTCGTACCTTTGCTTTTGGTATGTAAGGAATAAGTAAAAAATTAAGTTTCGGTATTTTAGTTTTGTTGTCCGTACAAGAAAAGAAAAAGAAGAAAGGAATATGTATACATTTAACTCATTTTGATTTTTACTGCAGTATATAACATTCTGTACAAGATAAATGCTTGATAATGACCGTATAAATAGATATTTCAAAATTTTAATTTTTCTTATTTTAATAGATTTTTAATCAAAAACGTAAACTGAAGGAACTGAAATTATTTTTAAATTTTTACTTCTTATATGATCTTTAATATATATAATGCTATGCCAGTGAAAACGTGATGTAATGCTTGTTTAAAGAAGATCCTGTATAAATGTTGGTCATGAAACTAAAAAATATGTAAAATTAAAAAATTAGTATTTTCTATGTCACTCCTCTCTAATGTTCATAGTCGTGAACATTCTATATTTTATCACCTAGTTAATTTCACTTTATTTTAACTATGATACGATTAAATGCAACATAAAATCATAAAAATAATTTTTAATATTTTCATATTGAACAAATATTGTTTCTTGAAATATTCATTTGGAAAAATCATCTGTTAGCTTAGTGAAAAGATTGTTTACTTAGCCAGGATAGACAGAATAAATAGATAAACTCAAAATGAGTTGTTATCTTTGAACGCTCTCCAACGTTTTAATCAAAAAATATACGATTCGCAAAAAATTAATTTTTCTTGTTCAACAAGTGTCAAAAAGCTGAAAGTATAATATCTGTTGATCGAAACCTTTTGAGCGTGGGACCGTATCATTTTGAAGATGATACAGCCACTATATCTGTTTTAACTAAAATAGTTTTTCCAATAACGAGGGAATTTTCTCATATGATCCATAGTTTCCTACCCAGGCAAACATGACCGATGGGAACCGATACATTTTATCTGTAATCGGGCGATACACGATTAGTTGCCATCTAGATTAATAGTTGGAAAAGAGACTTTTAACTAGATGTGTCTGCATGTGCAACTAGCAATAGTTAAATCGATCGATTATCGAGTGACCAATCGAGCTAGAAGAAATCTAGCAATCGCCCGATTACTAGATTTCCACTGTCGTTACCTAATAGTTGGAATTGAGTAAAAATCTAGTAATGTAGATAAATCGGGAGATGCTAGATATTTTTTGACGCTTGGGTAATATCCGATTGTTCTAGAGGTGTGATTAAGAAGATGATGCCCATGTACAACCTTACTAATGAGGCTTTGTTATGACCGGCTAATCGATCCGCCACAGCTCATGGCGATTGGACAGAAAACTACGATTTCATGGTGCGCATGATATATTCAAGTGCGTCATTCGTTTGTTGTAGTCAGTAAAATTTTCATGGCAGACACTGTCTTTTTCTTGAAGAAAAAAGGCTTTATAAGACAGAAAATCGCAAACTGAAATTGGACATTTCACAGTCAGACTAGATATTGAGACTTTTCACAGTCAGATGTGTACTTCATGAGACAGCAACACTATGCAGCTGATACTATGATACGGACCCTCTCTTTTTCGATGTTTCTACTATTTTTTGACGTTTTATGATCAAAATATAATAACTCTTGTGTGTTTGAGAGAATGATACAAAAAAAGTAATTGATTATTAATGACTAATCATTTATCGCTTAATTTCTAACGAGATATTATTTCATTTGTAAAGCATGTCACATATACCAAGTCAATGTTTCACTTTTAGTAACCGTTAGTGATACAAGTTCGATAAATCATGTAAACTCTTCTACAAAATGTCGTGTTTTCTAGTTTAAATGATTATGAAAATAGGAAATACCGAGTAGCATTCGTATGTCATAGATCAGTGTTGTCTAAACCAAAAATAGAAATATCCTTTTTGATTTTTCTCTCTTTCACTCTCTTTTTTTCGCCGAAGATGGTGTAAGAAACGCAAGTGAGTAGATTTAAAAATTGTCTTGATGCTAATTATTTTACTTCTGACACTATATGTATAACGTTGAACGTACACAGATAATAAATTTGAAAATTTTATCTATAGATTAAAGGTTTCTTGAAACAGAATACAATTCGTGGAATAATAACGCTTGGCATTGAAATTAATCTAAACAGGATGACATCATGCATTGGATTACAAAGAACAATTTCAACACATCGAGATGATAATCGAACAAATCCATATATTGGAAAAAACTTTTATCAGGATGACAATTATCGAGCAGCGCTCGATTTACTCGATGGAGGTGAGTATTTTTCAACTTTATTCATCACTCTTAACCACCGGATTACAGAAATTCTTTTCAGACTGAAGATAAGTAAACGCAACTGTTAGTTAGTTAGTTGGACTCGCTACCGTTTCCGGTGTAGGGTGAGAAACAGAAAAATACACAAATAAACACAAAAAGCATTTTAAAAAGTCAGTGTTTGGGTAGTTTTTTACGAATAGTCTATTGATCGCTACGAAAAACTTAGTCCAAGAAATACATCAGAATACTATCCTCTGGTGATCCAGCTTAGATAGTACCCATCATTTACTCCAAGAATCACTTCCCAGTAGGTGTTTAACAATCAAATTTGCTGCTAAAACTTAATATTGTTCTCCGAACATCAACTTTTAGTGTTAGGGCATGCTTTTACATGATTTGTAATTCCTTGTGGTTTGAAATATTTTCCACACCCCGGATACTTGTACTGTTTATTAGTAGTTTTCATTAAGACCTCTGTAACTTTTCGTTTGAACACTCCATGTGATGCTACCAACTCCTCTTCGTCCGACTGCACGTTGTTTATATTCATAGATGATGTCTTGAATTCTGGCATTTGCGGGTCTCTCTTACACATTTCTATTGATTATTTCCCACCAGTGATCTCTGTCCAGAGTCTCTCGTCTCCAATTTTTAATTTGACATACTTCAATATCATTCTGAATTTTGTTCTCTTATCTCTTCCTGATACCAATATTCCCAGGTCGTTTCTCGTCACCCAGGGGTAAAAAAATTGGTAAAAAAAGGCGTTAAATGTTTCAAAACTAACGCTTTTTTTTGTCGTTTAAACGCGTTTTTCTTTCTCTAATCGTTTGAAAAGGCGTTTTTCGGAATTTTGCAACGCGTTACTTTTGCGTTAAAAATGTACAAAAAACGCATTTTCAAACGTTCTAGAACGCGTTTCAAATGAAACAATTAACGCGTTTTTTTGATCGTTAAAAACGGAATAAAAACGCGTGAGAATAGAAAAGTTTGGTCAAGCCAAAGGTGAGACTTGGCTACCCAGCGGGACTTGATCTAAAAATAATTGAAAGTCTATAATAAAGGAAGTACAAAACTATGATCTAAATTCGAAAAGTACGAAAAGAAGATGATATTTCTTCGATATTTCGATTGTGCTTATATACTTGGCTGACCGCAAAACAAGACGATGAATGCCCAGAGGTAACAAAATTACAACAAAACCTGTTCTTTTTTCGTTTTTAACTAGCATGAAATGCGTTAAATGTTTCAAAACTAACGCTAATAAAAGCGCGTTTCATAACGAACAAAAACGCGTTTTTCGGAATTAGCAAACGATCCTTAAAAGAGCCGTTTAAACGCGTTTATGTCGTTCAGAAGTTTAGAATAACGCGTTTTCTAACGACGTTAAAATGATATGACTTCGAATTTTTTTCTTTTTGTAAACGCGTTTAGAAACGACACGTTAAAACGTGTTTTTATATAAAATAAACGCGTTTCAACGGTCATTTTAACGTCGTTAGAAAACGCATTCGACAAAAACGCTAGAAAACAGTTAATTTAACGATCGTTAGCAAACGCGTTATTCTAAACTTCTGAACGGCTCTTTCAACGATTGTTCGCTAACGCGTTTTTCGTGCCGTTTCTAACGATTTTTTTTTCGTCTGGGCAGGCAGGTATGAGAACATGATCTTTTTGACTACTGAGGGTTCTTGATCACTGTTTAACATCCTGTTTACATATCCAAACCATCTCAACCTGTTTCTTCGAAGGATGTTTCCGATTGGGGGTTATCCGGTGATTTCCAAAAGTGTATCGTTTGACATTCTATCACCTAAATTAACTCCAATGATAATGCGTAGGCATTTCATGTAAAAACTGTTAATTCTTCGTTCATGTGCCGTAGTAATAGACCACGTTTTACTACCATAAAGTAACGGGGAGCCTTGCTATAATGGAAACAGTCTTTTTAACCAAATTACATGTCTCAACATGTTAAAGGCTATAAACTAAAAAACACGACGTTTTGTAGAAGAGTTTACATGATTTATCGAACTTGTATCACTAACGGTTACTAAAAGTGAAACATTGACTTGGTATATGTGACATGCTTTACAAATGAAATAATATCTCGTTAGAAATTAAGCTTTAAATGATTAGTCATTAATAATCAATTACTTTTTTTGTATCATTCTCTCAAACACACAAGAGTTATTATATTTTGATCATAAAACGTCAAAAAATAGTAGAAACATCGAAAAAGAGAGGGTCCGTATCATAGTATCAGCTGCATAGTGTTGCTGTCTCATGAAGTACACATCTGACTGTGAAAAGTCTCAATATCTAGTCTGACTGTGAAATGTCCAATTTCAGTTTGCGATTTTCTATCCTACAAAGTTCGTTTTCTTTGTCTGCCATGAAAAGTTTACTCACAATAACAAATATATGAGGCACTTGAGTATAGACAATTCTCGGTAAGAATACAATCCTCTTAAAGTTTTTTAAATGCATAGATGGTAAATTTGAACTTACGTTTATGAATGAAAATTTGTCTAAATTTTGGCAATAGTTTTGATACAAATAGTAAGTTTACAACGCATTTTAGTTGGCTTAAACTTTACCCTCTCCCCCTTCCCAGAAATGGTTTTCTCTATATAAGAATTACACCTGAAGTATTTCCCAAGAATTTTCATAGCGGTGTGTCATAGAGAGTTTATTCATTTTTTGCTTAAAAGAGGAAAATAAACTACATCGTCTGACCGGCGCCGAGTTTTGAATTAGGTCTTAGTTTTTTGTCAAATTAAGGATTTTTAGAAAATCCGGATGGCTTTTTCGGATTTTGAAGATTGTTGGTTGCCTGGAAAATCAATAAAGGCTTAATTAAAAAATCGGTGCTGGTCAGCCGATGTAGTTAGGTGTCTAGCTTAAAATAAAACAAACTCGAACTCTCCAGCTTGAAGTATATTAAAAAATCTTGAGAAACACTTCAGGGCCTTTTTGGATCTTGATCTCTGAAGAACTCCTGAACAGTAAGACTTGGACAGAAAAATATTTTTTCATTCCCGTAACTCATTATGCCAAACATTTAAGGAAAGTTTCGTCAAGGTCGGATGTATGGTGTCGGAGATAATTTCTGAGGGGTGGCGGCCCTTAATCTTGAATCCAAGCGAAATCGAGAATATAAATTCCCATTAGATTACTTTGGAACTTAAACAACACAAAATCAATCTTTGCACGAAGCTAGAATCGGCGTATGTAACAAAAAATCTAGATTTCTCTTTAATAATGTGTTTTTTTGGATTATGCGAGGGTTTATTGACCACGCTCTGGAGCGCTTGCAAAAATAAGAGAATATACGAAGAACAATTACAAAAAAAAGGATAAGACCGAGCAACATATAACGACGAACTGTTTATATTACTGATAAAAGGTTAAGTATACAAAACAGAGGAAAAGAGGAATAACAAAAAAGTAAAAATAAATATAGTAAATAATAAAAAGTTGTACTTTACTACGGTTTCAACAAATAAATTCTAACCATTTAACGAAGATTCGCGCTTACGTATCACTTTTTTAACCCTTTTTATACAGAAAAAGTGGCCACACTTAGAGGATCTATCATGAAAGTTTTCCCAAAAAAATAGAGCATTAAAAAAGAAAGATGAACCCAAATTTGTTTCATATAACTTTGACAACCTTTTAGAAATACACTTTTATATATAATGAACCACACTGTAAAAAAATGAAGTGTGTTACTGGGTGTGTAAATCTTCTAAACGTTCACTCGACGTCGAAAAGTGTGTACCTTTTCTAGATGATCAATCTCAGTGTGTAAAGAGCTAGGTGCGTTAAAAAGATCTCTTATTTTCTATTTTTCTCCCGAACTACTGCATCGAATGAAAAAATAATTTCAGAATCATGATCACTATCAATGCTGTCATTTTCGGCAAAACCGGATCAGAAAAAAAAGTGAAAAATAACATCTCCATATGGTAGATTTGATCGATTGATGAATCTGAGACATTTTCAGCGCAGATGATTTGGACAAGTAGACTATATCATTGGTCTCAGTGTGTAGAGCCAGACAGTCACTTCTCAGTGTGTACTTTACACACCTACGCCGTGTATTCTCAACGGTCACTAGGAATCGACTTGGCATTCACTTTATGTGTGTCATTTACACACTTTATTTTTCACAGTGCAGGGTAGGTTCTTTTATGACCTTAAAGATATGCTGAGCCTTTATAAAATGACATCTGTAGATAATACGAAGACCCACTCTGTATTTTCTAAGGAATAATTCTTCTTGCGTTAGGAAAAGTAGCGGAACGAAGGGAAATATCCAACTAAAGAATGGGAATGAGTAAGCGAAAAAACACGATCGTAGCACATTAAATGATATTTAACGATTTCAGTTTAATATACGGTTTATCTATATTTTCTAAACTTTTTTCAACAGTGTGTTTTAAAGAAAGTTTACTTGTCTATATAAAACCTATATATTCAAAATTCGGAGACTATTTTTAGTTTACCACCGTTAATATAAACATCAATACACGGTTTTTTTACTCGTGAATAAAATAACTGTTTTCGAGAGGTTAAGAGGTTATTTCCATTGAATGAAGTACTCGTTTATTCTCTCACATACCTTAGAGCCTTCCTCACTCAAATAATCCAACATTTTCTGTGGTTTAACATCTACTGGAGAGTTATCAAAACTGATATATCGTCCGCGAAAATATGAGCTGTATTCGCCCTTACTTTCATTACTAAATCTGAATGAAAAATTATAAACAAGTATGGGCTTAAAGAACTACCCCGCGGTAGGTCTATTTTTAACTCAAACAAATTTGTTTTAAATTTACCAAAAACCGCATAAGCTTTTCACTCTTCTAGCCAGTATAACACTAACCTTAATAAATTTAAAGGAATACCAAGGCGGAAAAGTTTTACTATTAAACTAACATGCCAGACCATATCATAAGCCTTTTCATAATCGAAATACATTGCTAGTGTAGGGATATCTAGGTTATTTTGGATTTCTTGATGTATAGATAGAACACGAGTTTGCGGTAAACAATTTGTCTGAGCCCAGATTGCTCCGGAGGGATAATATGATTTGAGTCAGCCCAAATTTTTACCCTTTGTAACATTATTTTCTCATAAATGTTTGAATGAGTTACTAGGAGAGAAATAGGTCTTGTCTGCTCACACGATGGAACTCCTAACTTTCAATTCATTCAACGTAACTAGTTTTGCTAACTTCCGCTCCTCAGGAAAAAAACTATTTTTAAGCCACTTGTTAAAACAGATAGATAAGTACTCAACAAAACCTGGGCGTAATAACTTTAACGTAAAATTTGATAATCGCTTTGTACTAAATATTAAAGTCAGATGTTAGATAGACTATTAGCCAGATATATCTATTTCTTAACTTAATGTTCGTATTATGATTTACGCTCCTGAGGCCAAACAAAACCTTCAGCACAGATATTTACATCAACGATTGATCGTATCAATGGATATCGATCATTCAAGATTTGTATATGTTGTAGATGATGCAAATTTTCACAGTTGTCATGACATGATCGTGTAAGAGTAAAGGTGAGACATGTTTAGATGAAAAACATTTGCGTCATTTAGGGGCAGTTACGTGTTCTGCGGCGCATAAGATTTGTAGATCAGTTAGAATACACATAGCTTTGAAACTGGCTATATTATCTTCACTGTAATTGACTACACAATCAATGCTCAGTGAGAGTAACTAGATTATATAGACAAGTCAACGATGATCATCTCCTGGCACGATCAACAGATACATGTTAGATATATTTTTCACAAGAGAATTACAACGCTCCTAATAACATTGTTTGAATGAGACGGATAAGCACATGCGGAAGTACAAGCTTCTGTAATAAGAAATTGTAACGCAACAATTGACTAATAATGAATGATAGGAAACGATTAATAAACAACTATGTAATTATGGAATAAAACGTGATTAGAAATGACGCGCATAATATAAATATGTAATAAACTTTGTATTCATGTTTCCTGGAATATCTTAGTCATTTTGAAAAAATACCAGGCGAATCAATCAAATAGCGAGATCGTTAGTTGTAACGGTTTTCTTCCATTAGGGTACGAACATGGTAGTGTGACCACATGTATCGTCTATTGCTGTACACAAGTACAAGTACTTTGTGGAATTTTATAACTGTACAAAGAATATATAGGAAGAGAGAGAGAGAAGAGAATGAATAACGAAAGAAATTGGGATAGTATGCACAGAATAGGGGTGAGTATGAACGCTGAGAGAAATAGAATAGTTTGAGGAAGAAATAGATTGTTCCCAAAGTGCGCATACATTTTCATCTCAGGAATGGAGTAATATTAATGTTTTGTTATAGTATCGTACTAACCACACCACAGAAAGTGATGCAGCTCTATTATGCCGCTTGAGTATTAATTAACTATAGTGCCTCGTTCGCAGCGACTAGAAACAACTTAGCATATATCATTCATCTACTAAAAGGATTCAAACAGATTATTACGGATGGCATATTCTCCATCCTTTCTTCTAGTGGAATTTCAAGCCCTTTATATTTTAGGTTATGATGTATCTAAAGATTTAATGTTTATGATGGAAGACTATTGTAATTTACATCGTCAATTTTCTCGTGGTTTAATATCGTATTTTGAACGGTGGTCAAAACGTATTCAACATCAAAATACTTTATGTTCATATAATACAACCAAACGTGCTGTACTTGATACGGTTAAAAGTGCAAAGCAATTAGCTTTTGTTGAAGATAAACGTATTCAAAATATTCAACATGTAATCGATAAATATAAAACAATTGTCAATGATACGTACATTCCGACACGTTTCTCATTCCAGCAACATCGACGAACAAAAGAATTTAAAAAGCAATTTAAAGAAGCTTATCAAATGTTGAATGATTGTAAAATAAAATTAGATAATTTAAAAAATGATTACAAAATAGCACAAGAGGACTTGAAGAAAGCGGATAGTGCACATGAAATTGTATTTAGTGATTCGACAACAACTGATAAACAACGAACACGTGCAATTGAAATGCAAACAAAACGACGTCGAAGTTTGAAGAAAATAAGTGGTCGAATAGCAGTTATTGAAAATAATTACAATCATGCTAAAAAAGTGTATTGTAGAAGAGTAAAAGTGATATTTCAAGATTGTCAACAAGAAGAAGAACACCGTTTAGATTTAATTAAAGAAACTTTGCTCGATTTTTGTCAAGCCATTCAAACTGAAAATCAGATAGAATTAGACAAAGTTTATGAGAATTTAGCTTATCAGATTCAGACAAAACAAAATTCATTGGATGATATTATTTATTGGGCACAATCTTACGGAGCTATTGACTACAATACTGACCCAATAAGAGACGATAGTAAAACATCAAAAGTTAGGAAACAACATATATTCGTAGAAGAATCACCAACAATCAATAGTAAAAGTCTAATTGAAGCAAAAAAAATGGATACAAAAGTGTACGAATCGATTGTGACTACATTAGGCGCGGACGACGAAGATATATCCGAAACAAGAATAACAAGAATGAGGAAAACTGATAAAGAATCTAATTCTAAGAAATTTAGTACAACAACAGAAATAGATTTTTATTAGACTATTTAACTGTTATGACATATTAGACTAGCAAGATTCTTTCGCAAATGACATTATTGGTTGCACGAGATTTAACGAAAACAAACAAAGTTAGCTTGAATCGTATTGCACAGTACGGCCTAAAAGCGCGCGACGGAATTACATTTTTCCGCTTCTGAGCTCTGTTTCTTCTCAAATACTAAACGAGGGTTGACGAAATTTTCCGCAAATATGTGTGGTAGGATGCTTGGTTTCTGATAAAAATTTGGAATAAATCGGTTATGTAAAACGGCTTTTATAAGAAATCTAGATGTCGTGACGAAATTACATTTTTTTCAGGGCTCTACAAACTTTGAAAAATGCTCTGAAACGACAGATATTCAGAAAAAATGTCTAATAGGGACCCTATTTAGAGAGTAAAATGAGCTTTCGATTCGTCTATTTACTTTCACTTACAAAATAAATTGAAAGAAACAAGCAAAATGGCTCCGTGACGGAATTACATCATTTGTTTTCCTTTCTTTGCGGTGGGTTTTATATTTCTATCGGTAAAAATACCTCTACAAAAGTTGATTTGCATGTGACCTTTTGCAATCGAGTGCGCTCTATCCAACTAAGCAAAAAAAGACGGTGGAAGAAATGTTTTTGATTTTCGTAAAACTGCTCCAAAAATAGTACCATTTTAATAAAAACCATTAAAAACTTATTTAGTGTGTATAATTCTTTAAAATTGTTTGACAAAATCAATAGTGCATTTTGTAGAGAATTTAATTCTTTATCCATCGGACACTTTTTAAAAATTTTTAAAATACCAAGCAGATCGGGCAATTGACGTAAAAAAACTACAAAATTTTTGATCGAACTTCGAAATTTCAGTTTCATTCCTTTTTGAAGTTCCCTTTTGAAGCTCGATCGGACCATTTTTTCGAAGGGTCATAATGTGACTGGATCAAAACCGGAGTTTCACAGAAAACCCATATAAAAACATCTCAGATAATTCTGGGGAAAAATACATCGATTTTCTTTTTCAATGTTCTATCTCTGGCATAAATTTGAGCTCAATCGGACATGTGCTCCGCATTTGGCATCAAGGTAAAAGAAAGGGGGGGTGGGGTACCCTTAAGACTGATTTGAGAGAAAAAGTATGGCTAAGCCTATTACAGCTGAGAATTAGCTGGTCAAGCCAATCTGAGCAAAAACCAAAGAAGGATATTTCCCACAAAAAATGTGTCTGATATGTTCTTATGCATAAAATATCCGCCTGGATGACAATACCTCTCTTAGAAAAAAGTATATGATTAGAGCCAGGTTAAAAACTGATATTCTCGTGAGTGTATTTTTCATTGAAAACTTGAGGCGTAATTCCGTCACGCATGTTTTTTTCCGTAAGAATCAACTAAACTACAAAACAAAACACATGGTTTGGCAGCTTTCGAACCAACAGCAGCGCGTATCGCTATATACATAGTAGTGTAACTTTATGACATTGAAAATATTGGATTTATACGTTTTCCATATCGCTCTTTAAAATGGCATTAGTGGATTTCTCCCTTCAACCTTTAACCCACCACAACACAGGGCGACGGTTACGCGATTTAGCAGCCCAGGACAACGAAACCGAGACAAAAAATGGCTCGTTTATGACTCATTAATTAGTCATTTTTTGGTCATTAACGGTCATTTTTATTCATAAACGGTCTCATTATTCGGTCGTACTTAGACCGTTTTTTTTACTAGGTAAAAATGGCCATTTTATGATCATTCAACAATGATCATTTCTGTATCATCTATCAAACACTGATGAGCCATTTTTAGATCATTCAAGGAGGAGAGTGCTCACTGTAAATTTATTCCCTATTGTACCAACTTCGCGAACTAAAATTACATTAATTAGAGAAGGCCTAATTCCATTGTTCATACTAGTTTAAAGTACCCGAGTTGTACACCATACTGATGTATCTTTTAGAAAATGATCTCTTTTAGTTTCTAAGATATTTGACGGTGAATATCGCTGATTATCATTTAGAAAAGCAAGTTTTTGCAATGACTAGTATGATGTATATGTGAGCAAAAAAGTTAGTCTTACGGTTATACAACAGAGCATCATTTATTGATACATGCCTTAGCTCGTTTTATTATTTTTGCATATGCTCTTGGTTATAGATAGTATTCGACCTCGACTACTTATGCTGCAAACACGAGCTCTTAATTAACTTCTTAGACCAAGATATAAACATCAGAAATTTGACTTTTATACAAATATCGTTTTAGGCTATTTTTAGGGCTTTTACGGAAAGCTCTATAATGTTTTGACGAAGTAAGTCCGAACGAAAAAATTCTGAGAATCTTCCTATATATGTACCCTCTATCTACGGTAAAATCCTGAGTCAAAAAGTCAAACAACGATTGAGCAACTTCGCTGTCTCACTCGTGCAGTGACTCTTACGAAAAATCGACTATTAAAAATAGTGTTTTAAGATTTCAAAATCTCCTCCATTCATCCGGTGTAAAAGTCGATTCTGAACAACATTTGTTCCAAAATGCCACCCGGGTGCTACATTGTTTTCAAGATTTTTTAGAAATACTTTTTGCTCCGAAAGGGATCGAAAGTACCGGTATAATCAATGTATTGACAGAGATAATTTTCCAACTTTACTACATATGGCAACTAAAGAAACTAATTTTATTTTTAATAACAGAACGTATGAAAAACATAATGGAGTTGCGATGGGCTCATCCTTAGGCCCAGTTTTAGCTGAAATCTATATGTTCCATTTCGAAAAAGAAAATATGGCTCGATTCGATGCTGGTGTTAAGTATTGATGCCGATATGTTGATGATACTTTCGCTCTAGCAGACCGTACTGCTTCAGTTGCAGATATTATGAACATTCTTAATAATTAGCACAGGGATATACAGTTTAGGTATGAAAAATAAAAATAACGTGATATCGTTTTTGGATGGACTCATTTCTGGTTATTACAACAAATTTACTACAACTATAACAAATAAAGCCGAATTGAACAAATTTACTATTAAAATTGACATGAAACAAATAAATTGGAATAAAATCACTTAATTGTGGCATCAAATGATACTTTTGTAAATAAACTCGAGACATCAACTGATATCAGTTCAACCTCATTCTCGTCAAAATGGCACACTACGTCATTCATAAACGTAAGTTCAAATTTACCATCTATGCATTTAAAAAACTTTAAGAGGATTGTATTCTTACCGAGAATTGTCTATACTCAAGTGCCTCATATATTTGTTATTGTCCGAAAAAATGGCACACTACGTTGTTCTGAAGAAAAATAGAGATAAAAAGTGCATTAGAGAAAGGCTAATAGCTCAGTGAAGCAGAGTTGGAACCGGTTAAGATCTTTCCGACCGGTCCGTATCGGTTGACAATTTGAACCGGGCTGGTTGAAAAAAGTTTTTGGACCGGTAAAAACCGATGAAAACCGACTGATTTTAAAGCACTTTTCTAACGGGTTCAAAACCGGTCTGTCTTTACCGGTTTTTCAAGAAAATTACTTTTGCAAAAATACTTTCACCCAGAAAATAGAATGAAACTGTGTTTGAAGGTTTATTTTCTTCGGAAAAAATCTGAAAAATGTTTTCACAACGAAAAAAATCCACTAAAAAACTGCTAATTTTTGAATTTGTTCAATCAGTGAAAAATCAGCGCAACCAGCCGGTTCAAAACTTTCAACCGGTGCGGTCCGGTGCCAGTTTGCCGGACCGATTCCAGCTCTAACATACACTTTAGAATATAGCTCTGTTAAAACTCTCCTGTGAGTCATAATCTAAAAAAGTTCTTTGACATACGCGGGGTGAGAACTACTGCAAGTGAAAAAACCCATAGCCGTATAGCTTGCTTCGAAGAATGCGCCGGACCCGGGTAACGCCTCTTTCTAACATCTGTTCCCAATTAGTTTCTGACATACAGGTTTTTCTTTCGTTTCTTAATGCTTTAGGCCTATACCTGCAACACACTCACTGATGGTCACATTCGTCTATATCAGCTGGTAGTTAGACACAAATGGACGAGAGATCAAAGATCAGAGAAGGTGTCGAATTTATTTCAACTGCCGTTAAAAGAAATCACGTACAAATGATGATCAACAGCCAAAAAAAGAAAGAAAATTAGAATCATAACACAAATAAAAATGAAGAAGAAGAGTCAGAACTTTGAATGTATTTCTTTTACATGCCAGTTTCTCGGTTTTTTCAAGGTAATTTAAAAGTGAAGGTTCCTAAAAATGAAAAAATTTATTCCTTCTGTTCTTGAACAGAAAGAAACAGCTTTGTTCTTGCAAACAGCAATTTTCAGTTACATAACGTTAAGTCATACTGTTGTACTCTGCTATTACCAGTGTCAGCAACATTCAACAGGCCTCCGTCCGCTGTTACCGCACATCCATTAGGATTATTCAATGTAAAGTCTGTCTTAGCACCTGCCGATCCACACTGTCCAGCAAGCAGAGTACCATAGCTCTCTGGTCCATCGACAACAAAACGTTTAACACAGTTTGCACTTCCATCAACAACGTAGTAAAAGCCACTGATTTGATCACCACAGATACCTTTAATATCAGTTAAACCAATGCCGACCACTGTGTATGCTGAGTACAAAGTGGATGCAGGCCACATTTTAATTTGATGACCGTCACCTAAGTAAATATTGTTGGTTGCATCGACATAGAGATCAGTGGGTTCAGATGAGAAACCACTAGCTGAAAGTGTACATAAGAAATACAATAAAGAGAAGTTTGCAAGAAACTGCGCTGTCTCCTCAGAGTTTAGGCGTCGTAACCACGAGTAATCTAACTTAACTTACTTATTAGCTCGGTAGTCACATTCGTTGTCGAATCAAACAGCAATACCCGAGAGTTTCCGCTATCCAAGATATACAGCTGATCAGGGTCTTTCAGATAGAGACCCTGTGGATTATTTAATAGAGCTATCGTATTTCCACTATTGCCGGACTGTCCAAACACTGTTTGCACATATGCATCATTGATCCACTCAGAGATAATTGAATTATTTTTCTCACACACTAATATATGACTATTCGCACTTAGTATAACTGCATCGTAGGGAGTGTTGATCGCAGCTGGTTCCACACCTGCATTTCCGTTTCCAGCTACTATTACGCCAGTGCGAGCAGGTGGCGTGTACATCATAACACGATGATTATCGGTGTCAACTATGTAAACTAGTGCTGCTGTCAGTGCAACATTAACCGGAGCGTCTAGCGTGTCTGGACCTTCACCTTGGCCAGAGAAGCCCCCAACCGTAGTTCCCTGAAGTCCAGTAAGTGCAGCACCTGCACACGGTATGATTGGAGTCAGTAGTGTTTGTGTGCTGCCTATCGTTGATGATGAGGAGAACAACATCCATGTGGAATCTAGTAAGTGGAAAAGCGTACACAACCCAGCGTACACAACTTTCAGAGGATGTCTTGCAATGCGTTACTAATTTTTCGACTCAGTTTCAGTTAGTGCGTGATTCTCTAAAGTGCATTTTACCACATGGGTTCGAGCATCTAATCGAACCGGTCAGGCAGCCTAGAAAGTCTGCTTGAGAAAGACTTCTTTGAGGCAGCAGATTTCTGCTTTGAAAACGTATTCTGAATAGGTATTAAATGGGTGTCGTCTAATGTGCATTTTGCGTTATTACTTAACTAGAGGTCTTCTATTGTGTTTATGACTTTACTGTCTTTCTAGATTGTAGCCTAATAGCTCGTAAATTCTACGAATTCAAGACTTACCGTTTGTCGATTCCACTAGCTTGATCAAACTCAGCACACTTGCGTGTGGATTCACTATTAGAGACCCGCTGCTACTGCTACCCTCAATTGATTCAGTGTAAAGCAAACATTCTGAGTTAGAGTAAAAAACTTTCTTTAAAGCGTTTTTTTTAATGAAAGTACCGGAACTTTCGTTAAAAAAATTTTAACAGGAGTTCTGTTAAAATGACATTGAGGGCACAAGAAGTTCATTAAAACTTTTTGATGGCAGAAGAACTTCTACAGATCCGTTGATTTACAGATCAAAATTAGCTGCATTGGAACTATGTTTAACACAACGATAATTAGAAGGTTTAGAGAAACGTCAGTATAACTTTTATTAATCATATTTTTTTAGAAAAGCTAATTTATCAGGGCTTTATTACACTGCATATTATTCTCCTGGGGGTTTTTAGAAACGCTAATTTATTTCGAGTTTGTTTTGGAAAAGACGAATCTTCATAAGAGTTAGTAATGTAGTTAAAAGATGGGAGATGACTTTAGCATTGCTTTCATGCATTCTATCAGCAGAGAACATTTGAACTTACTAGTTGTTGTGGTAGTTATTGCTTCAAAGAAAGAAGAAATAGCATGCTTTGTTATTTTCTTAGGAAGAGATTCTATTGTTCAGGGCCTTTTTCTTACCAGTGCTAGTTAATGTTGATGCGGTTGTTAAAGCTAAAATAATTATAAAACAGTACAACATAGTATGTCACAATATTGTTGAGTATTATGATAAAAAATAAACGTTACATTTACCATCCGGAAGAAAAACTACACGGAATCAAAGACCCTCAGAAAGTTTGTTTTCTAAAATGCTATCCAGGAACTTCAAATACAATTACTCGGATTTCAAGTAAACGTAGTGATTTATATGAATTCGATAATGCTGATCACAAGTACCAAACTAGAGAGCAATTGCGCTGCGCACAAGTTGCGACGTCGACAGACTCTGTCTCTGACCGAACCTACAGCTCCAAGCAGATCCTATCTGTAGGCTGTGAGCATTGCATTCTTCCTTTCATTTACTGTTTGAACTGATGCTTATAAGATAAAAGAACAATGAACGAAGTTTGAAAAAGAGAGAAAAACTAAATGGCGCCGCACAAAAAATAACAATAATTATGTAAGTCCAAAACGCATTTTTCTTCCAATTGTGTAGCTTATGGCGCCGAATCTGGACCTTTATTTGAGAGCAAAATACGCATTGGTCAATCTCCAATGTTGGGATATTATCCTCCCGTTTTCAGAAGTTTTCTACGTAGCGTACTTCTCTAGATCACGTGACGCACATTCTGCAAAAAAGGAATGACTAAACAAGAAAAAAACTAGAGAGCAATGAGCCATATTCACATCCTAATGAGGTCGCTACATATAGATACTGTTTTCTTGCGTTCTGTCTATACAATACATGCAATCATACGGCCGGCTTTCAAGCCGTTTGACGGCCAACACATAGCGCCGTCACCAGGATGTGAATATGGCTCATTGTGCTGCGCACAACTTGCGATGTCGACAGACTGTATTCAGTCTGAATCTGCCAGAAACGGCCCGCAGTCAATAGGGAGTTCACCACATCACGTTCGTTGTGATTTTAGTTGCTTTAAAAGATAGAATTAAGAAAAATGAAATGAAAACGAAATTTGAAGAAGAGAGAGAGAGGATTATATTTCGTCTCAAGAACAAATGGCGCCGGACAATCAACTCTTATAAATGTACGAAAAGTTTCCAAATCCAAAAAACATTTTACTTCTACTTGTGCAGCTTATGGCGCCGAATCTGGACTGATGTTTGAAAAAAAAACGTGTACTTGTCAATCTACAGTATACAGAGAATATCCTCCCGTTTTCAGAAGTTTTCTATGTAGCGTAGTTCGCTAAATCATGCAGTGCACATTTTGCAAAAAAAAGTGACTAAACAAGAAAAACAACAACAACTAGAATGCAATTGCGCTGCGCGCAAGTTGCGATGTCGACAGACTCTGTCTCTGACTGTACCTACTGCCCCAAGCAGATTCTATCAGTAGGCTGTGAGCATTGCATTTTTGCTTTGGTTTAGTCTTTGAACTGCTTATAATATAAAAGAACAATGGATGAAATTTGAAAAAGAGAGAAAATTACTTTTCTTTCTCTAAGTAAAAGCAGGACAAAAAATAACAATAATAATTATCTAAGTCCAAAACACATTTTTCTTCCACTTGTGTTGCTTATGGCGCCGAATCTGTACTTGTGTTTGGAAAAAGAACGTGCAGTTGTCAATCTACTGTATACAAAGAATATCCTCCCGTTTTCAGAAGTTTTCTACGTAGCGTAGTTCGTTAGATCACGTCGTGCACATTTTGCAAGAAAGATGACTAAACAAAAAAGAAAAAAACACTTTTGCACAGCAAAAACACATAATGTCTGTCGACATAAAAATCCCAGCAAAAACACAATATGTCTGTCGACATGATTAGAATTAGAGAAAACATTTTCATTTATGACATTCACGGAATTTCAATTCTCAAACTATGGCGCCAGTTTTTTGCGGTTTTGATTATACCATCGTTATGAAGATTTTCTATCGATCAGAAGCTGCTAGCTAATTCTGGGGCAGACAAGTTTCCTTCATTATTCATTTTTGAAAAAGTTCTTGATTTTGAGTTGAACAAAGCCTGATGGAAAGCAACAACCGGGCTTCTTAAGTACCACGATCAGCGTCGACGATCTTCTTTTTTAAAAGTTTTGAACTTTTGCTCAGAAAGTAAGAAAGATTCAAAAGTTTTGTTTCAGTAAGCTTTCTATCATCTAGAGTGTGTTTAAAGTTTACCCTTTATAGTCTTTCCGCAAAATATTTTGTTCACAATGTGACATTCCATCATTCTCAGTGGTTTTCGAGGATACATGATCGCCGCAATGCCCCTTACTAAATGATCCGTTCAATGCTATCTATAATGCTAAAAGCACTGATGCTTCCAACTGGCGTATCGCGACCCCGCAAAAACTTCATTCGTTCGGGCCAAAATTATTAATTCGGATACTTGAGCGATATCTCAAAATGGTAATGACTTTTTCTTTCCACTTATGTGTTTTCAAAAGTCATATACTAGGTCTTACGTACGACTATATCTCGAGAAGGAAAAGGAAGGAAGGGAAAAAAATTACCGATCTGAGATATCGTCTTAGCCAGGTATCTGTGCCAAAACTTGAAACCCGATTCGATGATTGAGAACTGGTTATTAGCTGTTATGAGGCCCGTGGCACATAAGTTCGAAAAGAACTTAAGCTGTAATGATGGCTTTATTATCCGTGACACGACATTTCTGCGAACGACATTACTCGCGAACCGACATTTTCGCGAACAGGACCCCGACTCTTCCGCGAATTTTTCATAGTACACATTGGGTATTTTTGATAGTGTGTGGTGGGTGGTAGGGAGGTGAGGGCAGTGTGAGAGTGAGTTCGAAAAATAGTTTCACACAAAAGGTATTTTCTTGATGTTGTGTGAATTTGCTTTAGCTTTCGAAGTGGTTATCTGATATGAAATTAGTTCAAGATGAAGCTGTATTAAAACTGTAATAACGACTAGATTCACCAGTAACACCAGTTATTTCGTTAGTTTTCTAGAGTTTAATCTTTTTAAATCCATTTTCAAAAATTTGCAGACGAGTCGTCGTGGTAATGTGGGTTCGCGGTAATGTCTCGCGGTAATGTCGTTCGTGGAAATGGCGGTGTATCTTATTATCAGATTACGTCTTGGTAATGCCGACTTTAGGTAATTGCTAGTGACCACCAACATTTAATTATTGCCTGCATCAGGTTCAACTCCTGTTTAAGTCGCAAAAGTCCATAGCAATGACCTGGATAACTTCTTTAGAAAATACGATCGCAGATGCCCTAGTGATTTTGATCTTTGAATATTGTGCTTACGAGGGAACATTCCCAAGTGACGCGCTCCGATTTCATTCGTTCGTACGTCGATCGATAGAGGATAGTGAGCTAGTAAAAAGCCTAAAAGGATTCGGGCTCTTTACTCTTGAAGACCCGGTTTTCTGGAAAACCAGTTTTTCAGAAACTTTAAGAAATAAGCAAAATCTTTTCTTAATGAGGTATAATTGCAGCCCGTACATTTCTGATTAAAATGAGACATCTCCCAGCTCTACACGACCTTTCTATGCAAAGTTATACAATTTACAAGAAAAGCCCTAAATGTTCATTGTCATCTCAAAGCTGCAGAAGTAAGAAGAAATTAATTTAGGGCTTTTCTTGTAAATTGTATAACTTTGCATAGAAAGGTCGTGTAGAGCTGGGAGATGTCTCATTTTAATCAGAAATGTACGGGCTGCAATTATACCTCATT
>CAJNOQ010001641.1:0-29788 GCA_905250885.1 Didymodactylos carnosus | reverse complement strand
TAAAGACACTTCTTTCGTTCTTTTTGGACAAAATGTGCACCTCGTGATCCAGAGAACTACGAAAGCTAAATGAGTTCTGGAAAAGGTAGGATATTCACGCGACATTGAAGATTGATCAAGTAAAGAGAGATGCTTTACTTGATCAATCTTCAATGTCGCGTGAATATCCTACCTTTTCCAGAACTCATTTAGCTTTCGTAGTTCTCTGGATCACGAGGTGCACATTTTGTCCAAAAAGAACGAAAGAAGTGTCTTTAGAGTACTATCGCCTTTATAGACAGTTAAATAGGTTCCCTCGTCAGAGGAGCCAAGGTTGAGCTTTGTTTTTAACTCACAATTAGGGCACATTCGATAATTTTATCTTTCTCTTACTTTGTTCAATAAACAAAAAAATGTTCTCTATGAATGTTCTGTGCTCATATAACAAAAAAGAACCAGAATTGAGAATAGTATGATCACAAAGGATAAAATAAAAACGGCTTCTCTCTTTTTAAAGTGGAAGAGCAGGACGGTTTGAAAGATAATATCTGGTTAGATGAAGAATTTGAAATAAATCACTGTGCATGTTTTCTTCCCATTAGGATAAAAACTCGAAATAGACACTCTTTACTCGATATTATCCTCTTTTTTTTTTGAAAAAATAAATGACACAATGACTGCTAATTTGAATAGTCTGTTTTATCATTTGAACACTGAGAAATTCTTCCGCAAAATATACCTTGCATGGTCGTCATCTCATGCACAACTTCAATATCCTATTATAACACGCTAAAACTATCTTTGATTATTACAAAACTGTCGACGTGTTAATGATTTACTTCATTAATCTAGTTCTTATTGATAAAGTTCTGTATGACTTTAATGCTTATGTATCTTATCTGATAGGTTTTTGGTATTCCCAAGAGCAAAGAATATTTCTTTTTTTAAAATAAAGACGTTGAGGTAAATGAAGCCAGGATGGCCTTTTCTCGCATCTTAGAGTGAATATTAAATAAAAGAGTGAATATTGATCATTTTATATCAATGTCATCATTTATTGTTGAAGCAATACCATCTTTTCCTGTCCTCAATCGATAGATCTCTCGTGGTCCTCATTCACAGGCACAATAATAAACATTTCTTCTTTTGACGAATAACAGATATTTTTCCAAAAAGAAAAATATCTGTTATTTGTCAAAAGAAGAAATGTCGGAATAAATAAATATTAAGGAAAAATACCTGATGATGGTATATCATACAAGATTGATACACATACATATACGTAGAAGAAATGTAGTTATGGTGATAGAACTGAGAGCATATAGATTTTGAGCTTGGTATATAAACTAATAGATGTACTGCGGAAAATGACAAATCAACAACATCTCCAAAATGTAGGATATCGTACATATCTATGATTTTTTTTTGACGTTTACCCTTTTCTTTTTTCTTTTTGTACATGGAAATGGCAGCAGCCATTAATCGTCGTGTTTGGTGTGAATTGCTTGAATCTATATGACAAGATGATGATTTTTCTTGTTCTTTGTTTCCATTTTTGACAACCACCATTTGCTTTCTTGTTCTTCTTTATAGGCCATATTCAAAGAAAATATAAGAGAAATGGTGGATGATAATTTATCCACTTTCTGCTCGTATTAATTATTCTACTTGTATTGTGCAATAAACCAGAAAAAAATTGGAATAGATAAAGACCTGTTTTATTATCATTAGATTAATTTAAATAATTTTCATGTAAATATTGGTAAAAGCAGGTATGCTGGAGAATTTGCTTCGTGAACGTTAAGATTTTTTATATCTATATCGGATTCAATTGTGATGACATCTCATAAAACAGTATGCTGCGATCGTTTTTGCAAAAATAAGAAATCTAGGCCTTATTATGCAATGATTATTTATAAAACAGCTGATAATACAAATAGTTCAAAAAGGTAGTACAATAATGAAATAAAATTGATTGAAAATAGTTACTATCATTTCGACAAGCATTTTTTGAGCGTCTTAATAAAACTCATAGAAACAAGACTTTTCTGGCATTACCCATACTCGCTGACATTAATTGTAAGGAAGAAGTTTCTCAATCATGAAGAAAAAATTGGCTTATCTCACTTAAGAGCCGTTTTCGAGATGCTCCATTGACCATTCATGGACTATATTTAAACTAACAGTAATGAATAAAAAATTAATGTAGGTTACTTTTGACGTACAATACGATAAGAATACTAGCTTGTCTGTTCTTGGTAACATATATTTGGAGAATTTTGAAAATATTCAATTATATTGTACGTCTGTAATTGCCTAAATATATTTCTACTAGAAACAATCAATATCCCTGATCTCGTGGTCGGTAAACAGTAAGAAAAGGATTGTTTAGTAAAATCTTTGCACATGCGATAGCTGTTCGATTCCATAACTAATTGTGAAAAGATGTTTAGCTACGATCAATTTTTAATGTCGATATTAAGTAGTAACTACTGGCAAAGATCTGTCATCCCATACACAACCATAGATTTTCAAACGTAACAGGCACTTCATATTCTAAAGTAATAGGCATAGAGTACTAAAAAAAGAACTTTTTTTAACGAAAAAGCTGAAGAACCATATGATTACATTCAATGTTGTTTATGAACATGGATACTATTATTAATTTACAGAGAATTGGTTTATTGTTTTCTCAGCACTGTCATAAATAATCGGATGTGGCTCTATAATAATACTGTTAAAAAAGCTTTCTCTATAACGTAAAGAGTTGTCTTTTTTTTCCTTCTGTCTTTTATCCATATGGATATAATTATTGTTTTCTATTATACCATCCCTTAATACATTATAAATAGTGACAATTACTTTATTAATTGATATATTCATCAATCTTGTATGAGAATCGTTTGTTCAAGAAAAATACTTTAAAATATTGTACTATTTTATGATCGTCGATCACAGCTGGAACCGATCCGGCCGGACCGGTACCGGACAGGACAGGACCAGTTGAAAAAGTCAAACGGGCCGGTATAGATCGGTATTTCACCGGCTGAAACTTTTGAAACATCTGCTCTTTTAACCCTGTTTTTCGTCAGAAACTAAAATTTCACGTCTTTTTCAGTCAGAATAAATAAGACGATGCTCAAGACAGATATTATTTTCATCACTTGTTTTACGGTTAAATGACTCGTTATTGTGAAGGTTCTCTCACATGTGCTCGCAACCTAACTCATTTTTGGGAGAAATTCTTTGTGAAAATCGATTTTCAAAAAACCTTGCCAATTTTTCGCCGGTATTTTACCGGTTTTCGTTGGTTTTCCATGTTAAATTATAACCGGTTTGAGTTATAATTCCAACCGTTCAGTTTACCAGCCGTTATGATTTTAAAAAAAGTTGCTAAAAACTCAATAAACAATCTCGACAAATATATAATCATCGGTGTTTAATTTAGATTTCTCTTCAAATTAGTCATTTTGCTTCATCTCAACCGTTCGATGATGATATCACATATCGTATACATCGAAGAAGTATCTTATCCAATTCTTCTAATAATTTAAATTATTCTTGTCGTAATCACTCATCATGTCCAAAATTTCGTTATTGTTCATCTCCGAGGCTTCATGATTGAGACCACTTTTTTTTTATGATTATTAATTAGATTTAAAAAGTGGTCTCAATTTGGAAATGAAAATTTTATGGTAGAAAAAGCGGTCTCAATTTGGAATGCATATATTCTCTCGTTTCTTATACAAATAAAATGTGGTCTCAATCTGGAATAGAGAGTTTGTTCTTTTCACATAGTTTGTACACTGTTTATCATTTCGAATCACTTTTTAATTAGGAATGATTAGCTACTATACAGAGAAAAAAAGTAGGACAGTTATATTTTAGGTTCATACTCATCATCATCTTTAGAATTAGAATCATTATCTAACACAACTATATAACGGAAAATGCTTCATTTACCTCAGTTGGAGGTAATAAGGACAATGCCATCAGATTAGTCACCTGCCGACGTGCGTTGTCATTATTTAGGATTAATTTTGCTAAACCGTACTTCTTGATCTTTTCCATATGTTTTGGACAAAATGGAAATGACAACCTTTCACCATAGCTGTTGGAAACTTACGCGAGAAAGCATTCCACGAAGCAACTTCAAAATCAATTAAAATTGACTGTGGACTTAATGCCACATTTTATTTGTTTAAGAAACGAGAGAATATATGGATTCCAAATTGAGATCACTTTTTAAATCTAATTAATAATCATCAAAAAAAAGTGGTCTCAATCATGAAGTAGTCTTCATCTCATAAACAGCGATGATCTCGACGTCCGTCATCATTTGATAATGATGATTTTGATTAATCTTATACAAAATACCATTATCATTTAGATAATAACATGGCGTGTATTAAATTAAATTACAGAACGTTTACTTGAAATTGAACCTAAAACATGTGAAAAATAGATGGATTAATAATCAAACATCTACAAATGAAAATATTCAAAAACCATCGTCTATAGAAAAGGTTCCGTAGATTAACTTTTTTAAAGTGTATGACACAATAATCCAGAACCGAAAAAGAAGTTTTCATATAGGATCTGTCTCTGTAAAGTCTATGAAAAACCTAGATGATTAATCGATTTGTCATAGTAAGAACAGTGTCTATCAATTTACTATTAGACTAATAGTCAAAGAACATCTTGAGTAAATCGTAAGATAATATCTCGTTAAAATAGTCGTTTTTCTTCTTTTCTTATTTAATGTTTGTAAAACTAATGTGTGAATTTACATTACCAGAAGAAAAATGAGTAAATAGAATATTCATTTACAAGTTTTGTCATATTCTAACTTAGCTAATATAAGCGGGTATAAATATTTTTTCTTCTGACATAAGAAACAAGATGACTAGGATAGAAAATCTCTTCGTTTTTTTTTCTCTTTTCATTTTATATTTATATTTATTTATTCAACTGTTTAATGTAAGAGTTTCTAGTCTAATTAGTATTCATATTAAGACAGATGATTGCCATACTAACTTTCTATACACTTTTTGTCTTCAATCTTTTATAACATACGATACTTTTTGTCACACGCATGTAAGAATCAATTACTGATTTTGGTCTAGAAAGCACAGTGGGCAATTTTGCCTGGACAGGCGGACGTTGGGGATTAAATGCATTTAATCACGTCAAAACTCAGCGAAAATAGGTTTCCGCATGCGTTCTTTCTTATGGAATAGTTTTTGAGGGTATAGGGCTTTGAAAAAGGGTTTTCTAGAAAACTTTTCGGGTTGTTACGTCTAAAAAGCGCCAAAGTTGATAAAAGTCTACAAATTTATAGGGTTTTCAGTGTGCTCTTTCCAAACTGATTAATAAAAAGTGTCAAGTGGTATCGCTGAGGTTTTTTTGAAAAATCAGTTTGCAAAAAGGGGTTTTGTAGGAAAAGAGCAGAAAGAGACTACTTATAGGATTAATTTTCACCGTTTTGAAAGGAAAGTCGGCTCTCCTCCTTCGTCAGTGCCCACCATCATCCCTTGACCGTTGAATGTAGTTATTGATGGTCAAGTCACTGATGAGGAAATCTCTCCAACCGGTACAACGTATTAGATTGTAGTTCAAGTAAAGGTTTTCAGCCATGTGTCGCTTTTTCGATTGACACGATTTTTCGCAATCACTTGGCTGAAAATCATTGCTTGAACGGTTCACTCCTCTAATTGATTTAGTGGTTGGAGAGATTTGCTCGAGGACTTTTGCATCTTCAAATAACCTTTCCATCAAGCTCATGCAGAAATCTATTGAAGCCAATGCGAGCAGTGCGAGCCCTGGTGGCAAGGCGGACAATTCACATGACTTACAACTCGTTCTCAATGGAAAAGTTGTTTGAAGAATGCGATCGGGAGAAAAAAACGGGAAACTGAAAGAACTAAAAGTGTCAGAATCAACAAATGCTCAAAGAATTCATTAACCGTTAGAAAAACTAAAAGATACTAAAATAATCACTGCACGCGAAAACAATCTCTGTCATACGTGCAATTTCCTAAGCATTGCGAAAAACTAAAAGAACTAAACTAAAAATTGAAAAATATTGACTTTTTGAACTGCAGGAAAAAACAGTGAAATTTTCATGTTTGATAGCGTTTCGAAATTTCAAAACCACTTTTTTCTCATTTTCCACCAAAAATTGAGTCTGGAAAGCGAACTCGGGTAACTTTAGAAGCTAAAATGAACTCAGAATCTGCGGAGTACGAGCAGAATGGTAAAGGGGCAAAAGGCGGATTTATCATGTACCTGATAATAAATATATACCTGATATTCATGCCTGATAAATCATAATCTATTCTTCACGTCACAACATTATCCTGGTTTAATGTTTTTGCGGACGAAAAAAGTACAGACGTCAAATTTTTGCGTAAATAAATATTTTTCAAAAATTCAAATCCTTTGGAATTTGTTAAATGACACATCACTAGATGCAGTTTTTTACGCTGATTTCAAATATGTCCTTATTTTATAGCCCAGTCCCTTAGACGATAGAAAATAGTATGAAAAACCTCTGAAAACCAGGGTTTTTGGAAAACTCATAACTCTGAAAATAAAGCGAACAGCAACTTTCTGCTAATTTTGTAGATGCATCACCTATGGATGACTAGTCTCTGAAAATTTCATTAAATTTACTCATTAGCAATAGCTAGCGCGCTTACTTTACTGAGCCTAAGTTTTGGAAAAACATCCAGCACAGCGAGAACCCAATTTTTATCAGTCAGAAAAGTCATAAATGAAAAAAAATTTTATGAATGGATAGCCCAAAACTTTAGCTTTTAGACTATATGTGTCTCAATGTGCAACACTTTTGCTTTCTAAAACAAAACAGGTGTTTTCCGGACAGCATTGTAAAAACGTGTCCAGAATTGAGACTAACTTTTCTCCTCCATCTTAAGCATTTGGATCAAAATTTTTTTACCATTAACTCGGCCATTGAATAGTGTATATATGACAGTGTTTGAATCTCGAAAAAACTCACTTTCGTTTTTTCGCCTAATGTCCACCTGATTGTCCACTGTGCAAAGTGAACAAAAAAATTTTAAAAGGTGCCAGAATAGTAGACTAAAAATCGTTTTTAAAAGAATGAATGATTAATTTCAAACTGAATCCTTAAAAACCTATGTAAAAAATGCGAAGATTGGATATTTTCGACTCTTAAGGGAAAAAATAAAAATCTGAATGACGTCAAAATTCCTTTATTTCCAGTTTAAAAAAGAAGTTGCCATTATGGTAGTCTATGTCCATATAGAAACATCAAAATTGAGGAGACTAAACGTCTTATTTTGTGTTTCGACGTCCTATGATTTTTTCACTGTAAGTTTCCTATCTATCAAAAATTTTAATTCTAGCAAAACCTTTGATTTTCATTCACTTCATTCCTTCAATTTTTTGGCAAAATTGACATCGATCACTGTTGACTGGTAGATAAACATGAAGAACATTTTTGTTGTTTCACTTGTTACACAACTTTATATATCTTGACGTTTCTTTACTAATTTGATAATGAACATTGTTATTGATACCAGGTCGGAATTTGTCATTTTATGGATTAAATGTGTATGTGTTATTAATAAAGATATTTTGTATTTTAATTCTCTATTGGTCAAAAATTTTTTTATCCCATTCAGCAATTGATAACAAAAAATAATGAGTAATCGTAAACTTTTTACTGTATGGGAAAAAATCTTGTATGTTTTATAGTTCATATCAAGTTGGTTATTTCACTGAATTTAAACCCCAATCACAACAAGATTAGTTAAATGATCTAGTAATAACAATTAATCAAATACTAAATAATGAAAGTTTATTTATAGAAGAAGTTGATCTATCTGATGAGAAAACAAAAATATTATTATTAGAAATCGATAAATTAATTTGTAACAAAACACAACATGAATTAATAATTGTTTATAATAAATATCTATATGGTCAAACACAAATGAAAATAAGTTTAATGGGTGGATCATAAAAATGTAGTCACTTATATTTTCCTTCTATCTCGGACCTCTTCCATCCTTTTGACTTAGTTTTTTTTATTTTGAAAATGCGCCGTGAAATTCTCTAAAAGAATCCGTTAAGAGTTGGAGAAAAAAATGTGTTGGTACAGAGTACGACGAAAATGTTTACAAAGCATCAAAGGTTCAATTTTCTAAATTGTTATTAAGTTGTACCTGAATTTTTTTTCACTAGTTGCACTATCTCTCGAAGGGATTAAACTACTTTTTTTATCTATGCTATTGACTTCTTTCCTATGCATTACTTGACAAACTGATAAAACCAGCTATAATGGGGCAAGAATTAATTTTCTGAACATTTCAACTCTCTCTATTAGAGAACTAGAATCTACTCAATACTTAGTGTTTGGATGCAATACACCAATCATATAGCTTTAAAATTTAAAAAAATTGAGCTCAAAAGACCTATTCTTGGTCGAGTTTTACAAAAAGGACCAAAACTGCGATTTAAAAACGATGTTTTTGATGAATATTGAAAAATTTAAAATGTTTTTTAGACAAGTTTTTGACATGAAAGTTTCTTAACTGCAGTCAAAAAATAGAGCGTTTCGAGCGCTATGGCTAATCAAATTTTTTCATTTGTCGAAAAAACGAGAAATAAATGAGAGAAAAACAATTTTTAGGTTAGAAAGTTGAACCTTTTGATGTTCTGTAGATATTTTCACCGTATGCTGTATCAACACATTTTTTTCCTAAACTTATAATTTCATGACGCATCTTCAAAAAGAATTAAGTCAAATGGATGCTAGAGGACTGAGATATAAAGCAAATAAAAAGTGACTACTTTTTTTATGGCCCACCCGTCGTCTGAGCAAACAAATCTGGTTAAAACAACAAAAAACAATTTTAACATTTAATAAATAAACATGTAAATACGCTGTTACTTTGGTAAATAGTGCCACCTATAAGAGTGGACGATCGGTCACCTAGTAGAACAACCGTTATAAACATTTTGTTTATTTACAAATTTTACATTACACTAGATAGCAGACGATATTGGGCAGCAGAGTTGCGCGGCATAGTCTCGTCCCGATCCGTCGCGACGATTCAGACCGGGATGGGATAGATTGCAGAAAATTTTTGACGAGACAGGACGGAACGAAATGTTCACGAGACGAGTTAAGAGCTTTTAAAACTGTATTCACTAGCGCCCTAGCGAATAATCATAGGTTTTCCTGGTTAAATTTATTGGAAAAAATTCGTTCAATACAATGCGCGAGATAGAATGTTGAACGATGATAAAACCTTACGTTTTTTGTTTACTATTTTTTATTGGAATGACGCTAAACCGTTGAAGCTTAAAATTGTTGACAATCCATTTGAAACAAAATTATCAACATTCGGCTTCCCGGCTGAAGCAGATGAAAATGGTGAATTTCATGTAAGCTGGCTAACTACAAGAAGTGTTATCACATACGTTTTGAAAGACAGTTCAACTAGTGGTTTGAATCATCACAAATGTCCGCTTGCAGAGATGGTCAGACAAAGTTGAATTTTAAGAGAAAAATTGATGACTTCGATACTAGTCTATTCACATCGTCCAAATCCTCTTCTCTGCCGTCTATGTGTCATACCTCTTTCCCACCATCGATCAAAATATTCTTCTCATCTCTGTCTTCATTATACAAGAAGTTTACAGAAAAAAAGTAAGAAAGCATCGCAAGACTGTTAGCTGTGTGCTGTAGTATGATGTCAGAAATAACCGCGAAGACGGGATGGGATTAAGTCTTTACGGGATACGACGGGACGGGACGAAGTCCTTACGAGATACAATGAGAAGGAACGTGAAAAAATATTGTCCCACGCATCTCTGTTGGGCAGAATAAAAATTTAATTAAAAAACAACTATAAAGTAGCTTTAATGGTGAATGATGGTTACTTACATGCACATAAACTATGATGCCATCTTCAGTAATATCAAGGAATTACAGATAATTTGTAATATTTCCATAGACCTTGTACCTAAAATTATTTAGTTTTTCTTTAGATACCTTTCTCTTGGTATTCAAACACTCATTCTCAATTATTTATGAAGATCTTTATTTTGACCGTGAAAAACATGAAATCAATCACAATATTTGCAGATAACTCCATTTGAAGAACCGGTATATAAAAGAAAAAAAACACTCGTGAAAATAGAACAAGCAAGATGTGCACTTACATCAAACAGATGAGGGAATAAAACATAAATAACAAGAAAAATTTATTTTACAGTCTGATTTTAATATAATAAGTTAAAACAAACATTACAAAGCGAATAGTTAGATAAACGCTCGATTTTTATAAAAAAATAAAATTTTCTTTTAGCGAGAATAGAATACTTGGTATTAATGAGACTTTAAAAGACAGAAGGAAACATACGCACACATTTCATTTATATACTTAAATAGATTCAGAACACAGAGCAATAAACATTCTCCAGTATGCGTATGGCATCATAAGCCAGTGTGACAATTTTTGATGAATTCTAGCCAGAAATACAAAATTTTTTAAAGAAAGCAGAAAAAAAAAATAAAATAAAATGATGACTCTTCAAACCATACGACTGAGCCGAGTACCTATACTACGTAACAACAACTATAGTCTGCTCTAATCCTACAAAAACAATTTCATTAAGCCTGAGAAAATTTTTCTAACTCTTTCCACAACCGTCTAACCGTAGTACTAAAATACGTCTAATATAGTATCGCGAACGATATGCACATCAAGATGCGCACTCGAACAGTACAAAAAATTGTCAAAACATTATTATCGCTTTTGTAACATTACCGTTTATTTCTAAACTCTAAACTTAGCAAATCATTCTTCCACTAATTTTTGGTATCTAACGTCTATAGTCGACTCAAAAAAAGATGAACAACTCTATACAAAACTAGAATTTTTCGTGGAAGGTAAACAAGAATCGAACCGTTTCACTAACGTCCAGAATCAAATAAAATGAGAATATTGCTGTTTCTGCAGTATCATCAATGAAACAATGAGGAAAAGAGAGGCAGTCAAATTCAGTAAGATAGGATTGAATAGGTCGCTCACTACATTCACATTCTAGTTCTAAATAATACCATATAAGTTTCAGGAATGAAATGTACCCACAATTGTGTATAGACACAAAAATGTGTTTTTTTACAATCTTTAGCAACCTTTACATTCAATATTAAATAACACTTTATAGATATAACATCTCGTAGGAATTTTATGCTAAAAATAGACACAGTAACCAAACTATCTCGTTTTATTATGTGTTTTTGTGTTATTGTTTTGCTTCCGTTTTTTTTCTTAAAATTTTCAAAAAAAACCAAACGAGCAACAAAAACAAATAAAACAAGTCCAAGAAGCGTTTAGAAAAACAAACAAAATAAAAAACAAACAAACAAGAACAAAAAAGCAAATGAGAGAGAAAGAGAAAATTCCAAAAAATGCGTTTTTAAACAAACAGATAAAGGAAGAACGACGAGTTTTAGTTACTTCCGTAGTGAGTGAGTGCGTGCATGCGTGAGTTGGAGAAGAAAAAAAACGAAAAAAAAAACCGAAGGAATGATGTTGAGTAAAAGAGAGCAAGAAAACAAACAGTAATAGTAGTATAACATTCAAGAGTTTAGAAATATGAATTACAATTTTTAAAAAGATTATCACTCATCCCAATGACAGAACAACAAATTGAAATGAGTGTAATATATTGTGTGTATATATATATATAATCATTGCATACTATACAGTTTGTTTCCGAGTATGAAAAGGAAAGCGAACGACAACGATGAAAAAATATTAGAAATTAAACAGGGCTTTGCACTGTACTCAATAATCAAGAATAATAATAATACGAGAGAAAGAAATTACACAACGGTGGGAAAGGATAAACAGCGTTGATTTGTTGATGAAGTTCTTGGTGTGTGAGAAAAATTACATGCGTTGTTGTAAACGAAAGACGAAATATACAAAATTAAATTTTCTTCCCATAATGTTAAAACAATGTAATAATAATAAGAATAAATCAATATACTAAAAATAAAAGGGATATGTTAGTTGATAATTTATGTGAGTAACACATTCAGAATTGTACCTAATGACCATGAAAACCATTTGCATAAGCTCCTATCAGAGATGTGGCTAGTGGTATTCCGGTTGAAGTTGGACTTGTAGGCTGTAGATATGTGGTACCATCTGGTGGAAAAAAATCGAGCGTACCGTTTGCGCCTAAAATAGATATCAAGAGATACAAGATAGAAATAAAATCATGGGTTTTTCTTTTCAATTCATGGATATCAATACATACTCCTTTGAAGTAATGTTTCTCGATGTATTGCATTTGATAATGCCATTGCATCTGCTCTTCCGGGTTGCAATTGCTGAGTTGTTATTGGATACTCAAAATAACGTTGTTCTCCAGGTGCCAGTGTTGGTGTTTGTAAGGCTCCTGCTGGAATATAACTAATTTGAGCCGAGCCAGGAATACCTTTAAAAGAACAAAAAAAAAACGTAAATCATCAGTAAATTACATGAGCTGCTTTTTGGTTGTTTGCTGTTTGCTGTCCTAATAACCAAATTTTCTGCGCCTAGTCTAATTTTATATGTGACTATTTCATGCATCTAGAGAACTTTTACTCAACAACGTCACTTATTTGATATAACATTTATATTCACATTAAAATGGTCAAAAAAAGCAGGAGAAATCGAACATTTTCATTTTTTAAGCATAAATTTTCTTCGATAATGTCTACATATGAGTGTGTGTTGTGTTGTGTGTGTGTGTGTGTGCAGCAACCATGCGCTTGAAACAAAAAAAAGTCATGCGAAAGAAGCATCAATTTATTAGCATGGTAAGTAGTATAAAAACTCCAAAACTGAAATCAACACGAAAATCCAGCTATTTTAACCAACCTTTAGAAGATATTCTCTACTCTAACAACTCTTCTTCTCTTAAAAATTCGATCAGAGAATAACTATTAAATGAGCAATCGTTGTTTTATAGATGTCCCGATGGTCGACAAACAGTGCTTAAAATTTGAACAATAATGCGTTTTAAAATTTAGGATAAATACAAATGCAATAACAGTCAAACAAAGACAGCAAGATATAATTTCTCTCTTATTGTCGACACGCCAATCTTTTTTGTATAGATGTACGTCTTATCTTACCGGCCGCAAAATAAGCTGGTAAACGGTTATGAAACCGAGCAACATCGGTCCCATATAAATTGTGCTGTTGATGAAGTGAAATAGCAGTCTGGCCTAGAAGGAGATCTCGAATAGTTTTATTATTAGATTTGAGAAATTTTGTTATTCAAAGAAAATTAATTGTCATAATCTACATGTAACGTTTCTAGATATTATAAACAATCACATGCCTTGGAGCGCTAAGATTAGCTTCAAGAAAAACGGTGCGCACACACACACGCTACAATCTTGCAACTATTGATGATAAACGAACAGCATTATATAAATTTATTAACTCATTTTCCTCTACTTCGCTCTTTACACTTTTACGGCTGAAATAGGTAAACAACAACGTTAAACTAACTACTTATTAAACTAATTTAGCAAATTTTAATATTAAACTGCGATGAAGAATTTTAACCTATGCATTTTAAGCACTGATTTTTTTTTTGCGAATACTACAACTAATTTTAATGTATATATATATCACAGTGTATGTATGTGTAGGCAGAAAATTCGTTGTCTATATGAACACGAGTGAATTGTGTACTGTAACAGTACAATTAATTCATAACTTTTCAATTCTCTACTAGCTAACATTCTCTCTATAACTGTGCACCACACAAACATATATTTAATACTTATGAATATATAACATGACTATTTATATAGTTGTTTCTAGCTGACCATAAAAGAAGAAGCCATAATGTTCAAACTAAGTATAGTTATTGTGTCAAAAAGATAACATTTCGACAACGAAAAAGAAAACTAAATTATGTGGTGAGAGCCTAATGTGAGGGTGTTGGTACATGTACATGTACGTTCTATCTAAATTAACAAATACTAACTAGAAGTACTCTATATCGAATTTGGTTAATCATATGACGTTTTTATCTTTTTATCACAATCGATTTAGTTGGTGAACAGGTTTATATTTCAGTAAAAAGTTAAAAAAAGTGAATTTGACAGAGCTAAACAACATATCAAAAAGAAATTCAATTTATAGAAACTCTCATGGAATGACGATACAATGAATCCGTTTTCCATAACACCAATCAAGTCTTTTCGAAATATTTTTAAAATGTGGTACTTTAAATTTCATGAGAAGGTATTAGATTAGAATAACAAATTGTACTAGATTCATTATTCAATAAGTTCTAGATATGAACCATCTAATTCGATTGTGTAAGAGATAAAAGAAACCCTATGTAACCATTTACAAAGGCAAACACTTTCACACGTAGACTACTTGAACAGTATGGATCCTACTAGTTATTTACGCATTAATTCACTATATCTTTTTTATGATTGTTCATCTTCATTTGCTGTCGCTGAGCTATAATCTGAGTGTGTTCTTTTTTACACTCTTAACCGTCTAAAACAGACACGAGTAAGATGAAAAAAACGTTTCTTGATATATTCTTTGAACGCAAAACAGCAGTGATTTTTTTTTTTTTATCAGAAAACAACTGCCTTACCGATGCATGACAATACACAATAAAAAAGAAAATATCATACGTACCAGGTGAAAATGGATAAATTGGAGCGGCATAAGTCGCTGGCATTCTATTTAAACCATAAACATATGCACCTAGAACGAAAACAATAGTAAATATGTTATTATTATACAACTATTTGTTATATAATAATACATACTTAAGAGATCACCATATACTCCTCGTTGTAATGCGGCTTTTCCTTTTGCCATTTGTTGCGCATACATGACTTCTTTTGGTTGTGCTTTTTTACATTCAACCTAAAAACAAAACAAAATTAATAAAAAATATAAATCTATGATAAAATAGATAAAACATTGTATACCATTTTATTATTTATTTCATGAAAATGAATGTCACACACTTTATCAACAACATCTTCATTTTCGAATGTCACAAAACCAAATCCTATAAATGACAAAAATATATTTCCCTAGACTCCCCGTATAATATTAGTAATACATCTGTCTATTTTTTTTCTAAATGATTTACACGTTCATCATAGGCAAAAATTGCAACAGGTCATTCGATTATATTGTCTCGTTTTCGAGACAATTTATTTGATGTTAAATTGACTCATTCAATACCAGTAAGGTATTGAAAAAATAGAAAAAAGTCAAAGTATTATTATTTGTATATCGTCAGTGAATACATACCTCTATGTCTTTGTGTAGCTTTATCAAACATTAACATTGCATCTTCAACCTGAAAAATCAATTAACATTCTCTCATTAAATGAGTATACACCTATAAATAATTATTTAATTACCTTTCCATATTGTTCAAAATATTTTTTAACATCATCAACTGTTGTATTAGCAGATAATCCTCCAACAAATATTTTCTTCGTTCGTGTCACCATCTAAATAAATACGAAAATAAAATTTAAAAAAAACAAAACATTGATGTTTTTAAAAAATCGAAAACAGTCTAGTATATTAGTTTTCCTCTTTTTAACCTGTTCAATTGGTCCAAGAGCAGTCTTGGATGGATTTGATTACACAACAGTATATAACTATAATGACTTCATTTGCTCCTATCTCTCTCTCTCTCTCTTTCCCTTTATTTTTCTTTTCGCTTAACTATTTGCATGGGTCTTAGAAAAGATTTAAGAATGAAACGTGTATATGAATGAATGCGTTACGCTTTTCTTTTTATACTTTGTTCGTGTGTATGAGTGAACATGTAATAATAAGAAAAAAAAAGTAAATCATGAGGATGTAAGATGATAATGATGATGATGAGTTGGACTAACAAGCATTTAAGACTTATAATGATAATAATGAAAAACAAAACTTTCATTGTTCTAGAAATACACGAGATTTCGAAGAGATATCTACTTTTACTAAAATATCCCTTCTTTATTACTAGCAGATCAGATTGCTTTATTCCATGTGAAAGTATTCGTCGACTAGATACGACAAACACGAGTCATATATCACTATTTTTCTTCTGTTTTTTTGTTGTTTCTCTGTAGAAAAAAGTGTAGATGTTGCTTACCGTATTCGTATCAGTTTCATTCTCCGATAAATAATTATCACTAACAACGGTTGGTGTTAACAATAATCCGTTAGAGGAATCAAGAATTACAAATGAGGATGAGGATGGTGAATTCATTGACATTTATAGAGTACGAAAAATTATTGCTTAAGACAACAAACGAATATATTTCATGATAATAAGCAACATCATCGGCCTGTTACAGAGAGAAACAGAGAGAAAGAATGACTTTTAGTCATACCATCATATTTTATTAACATTTCTCATTTAATGCGTCTAGTGTATGTGTATGAAAACAGTAGTACTAAAACCAAATTCTCTTTTTTTTTCTTCTTCTCTTCTCTTCTGTGAAACTCGAATAAAAATAAAACTGTTTTGTTATATTGCTAATGAACCTTGTCTTTTCATTCTTCTACGTATATATAGATCTTCCTTTTCTCTCTCTCTCTCTCTCTCCCCTCTTCCTATGCATCCGTTTTTCAACCGAAATTTTACGTTTTCTCGGATGTTTCTCTTTTCTTTTTCTTGCAATATTGCAACAGCAGGATAGAAGGAAAAGTGTAGGAGAGAGCTCTGATTTCTTCAACAAAAAAAAAAATTTATTCTAATTCATTTTCGGTCCGATGGAAATGAGAATCGAAAAAAAAACACATAAGTATACAGTAATAAATAAAGCTCTCTGGTATTAGATTATTGTTCTAGCCCTAAGGCAGTCTGTGTTGTTGTTGTTATTATTAGATTGTTAATTGTCATCTTGTTTCACAAATTTTGTTGAAAAATAAAATTTATTATTTAAATCAGAATAATGGCTTCAGGACATACTTCCTAGAAAATTATTCGCATCGTTCGTCAATATGGTATTATAAATAATATACCGTTACTAGGACCACCGTTCATGATGCAAGTCAATCCGTCTTTATTTTCACTTTTTCAACAGAATAATTCTATCTCTTCATTTCCTTTTCTTTTTTTTAGTAGAATTGCTATTCAAAAAAAAAAAATTGGAAACAATCATTATTTTTCTAGAAGTTTATGTGATCAAATAGAAGAAGACATATTTGTCCATGATGTAAAATAAATGATAAAATGACGCAAATCTCTCAGTAGTTGTGTATACATGTAGATTTGTCATCATTTAGAACAGAATGACTATCGTTTAACGGAAACCAAAGACAAGAAAAAATTATTTTGTGCACAATGTGATTCATGATGAATCCGTGAAAAGTAAATCTTAACAATTTACCAAATAAGAAAAGAGAAGAAAAAAAAAAGAGAGAATAATGATAGACATCGTCTCTTAATTTTATCTAAAACTAACAAATTTTCTCAAAACTCGAGGATTTCCAAATACATAAAATATGTTTCTTCAAACCTTTAACAGACAAGAAAATGTCTAAATCAAGTTGTCAAATTACGACAAGTCTCTGTGTTCTGATATCGTATATATTTTAAAAGACATCGTTTATTTCACTGCATGTAATAGAAAGAAAGACACATTTTGGTGATTATGATACCCTAGATTTTAACAATAAGTCACATAAAATTCTTCTCAAACTTTTGTCATATTTTTCATAACACAATGTTTTTAAACTTTTTCATTTAGCAAGCATTTTCTAACTACATTCAATTGTCACAAACATATAGGAAAACGTTTTCGAATCATAATTCAGTCATCTTGCATTCGGACCAATCGAACATTACGAAAAACAAATGTATAATACACAATTTTTGACTAAATAGTTGAGTATAGATGTTAGAAACCCTCTTTCTACAAAATAATGATTAACTAAAGTTATAGGTACACATAAAACAGACTATAATATCATCAATCAATGGTTTTGTAATTCTCAAAGGTATCAATGGTTTTATCTTTCGTTAAATACTTAAACGTCAAGAATTTAAAAACTACTGTCGTTACTTCAGAAAACTGACGTCTTTTTTTTCTCTCTCAACCGGATCTAATATCATAGGAAAAGAAAGGGAAAAAAAAGAAAGACGAAACAAAGAGGAGAGAAGAATAACAAATCAAAAATGTCTCTTCATCTCTATTTAAAAGAAACCCTTTTTTTTATTTAGGACTTCGATCACGCATACACACACGATTTGCATATAATAAACAATTCAGATGAAAACAAGTTTTATCATAACTTATTATTATTCAATAAAAAGGAAAGAAAAAAAATCTCCATGAAATCAATTGAGCTTCAATTGTTGAAACGATCGATGCGAATCGATGGGACGAACACGATGACGATAACGATTTTTTATATTTTCTCGGAAATTCGATTAAATAGTTCCACTGTTACCATTGCCATTGGCATCAATTTTTTTCTTTTTCTCTTCACGTAGATTATTTCCGTTAAAACAAATTAGTCGGAGTGAAACGAATTATCTCTCGTGGTAGCCGTATTTTGAAATTTAGAGAAATAAACGCACACACACACACACACATACATATAAAACAAAATCAACACGACTACTACATATGTTACAGTGTTAGGACAAATCACAACAAAGGATTAAACATAAATCCCCCGTTTCCCTTCATGAAGGTTAAAAAAATACATCTCTAGAGAGAAAAAAGAGTGAGACGCGAATAAATAATGAATAAAAGACATCGGTCAATCAAATGATGATGACTGTGTGTGTATTGTTGAATGATATCATTGAACATACACAAAACATATTTTATTTCATGCTTATGATGATTAATATAAACCGCTATGTAGAAAAATATATCTAAGATAGATAAGAAGATAATTATAGGAGATCGTATAAGGTACTTTTTTTCTGATACTTATTTTATATTCAACTAGATCTCAACAAGTAGAGTTAAATAACGAGACCAACAGCTGAGGTTATTTAACAAGTCTAGTGTAGCTGTATGCCGTTTTTCATATAAAAATAAAAATACCCGTTGAAAGCAATAGATAGGAATCAACTGGTGTATTGAAAAATTTGTTTTATCAACAATACTAAACTTACTAACTGATATCTGAATTCAAATCCATAGTTATGCGGATGAGAAACAGAAAACAAAAATAATCACTACTCCTTCGACTAAGTAATCCTCTGATATTAAAATTAATGAAGCCGATCAATGCATAGATTTATCTGAGTTCAGTCATAAAGAAATATCTTCTACAGTTATGTTTCAAACATACACAGACTAGTGTGAATTGTCTGATGATAAAAACTTTGCCTTTTATTAGATCGTTTTGTTTTAGCTGTTTCTCTCTCTCTATCGTTAAGTTTAGAGCTGAAACCAAAAATAAATGTTCCTTAACAAAAGTAAAGAGAAGACATCCTGTTAGATATTTCAGAGTTCGTCTAACTTCTGAGATTTGGTGATAATTTAAAGTCTAACTTACATCATCATGTTTTGTTGTTCTAATATTATTAAATGAATTGGCGTTTAATGACGTAGCAGGTGGACTAGTTTGAACTGAAATTTCATTTGGATCTAATATGATATAGGACATTGCCATAATTTTGTCGTATGTATGTATAAAGATCTTTAGTGACTATTATATAGTAGATTATTAAATAGAAAAATCGTATAGTCGATGATATTGTTTATTTATAATAAGTTTTTGACAATACATTAACGAAAATATGTGACAAACAATTTTATACTATGTTCAAATGAACTATGGAAAACTTGTTCTTATGTATATGTGTGTGTGTGTGTGTATATAGATCTGGTAACAATACGGTATGTATGTGTATGCGTGTATATGTGTACGTACAAAAACTAATTTCTCTTTTTTTTTTCTTTCGTTCGCTCGTTCTCTTTTTCTTATTATTTGTACATTAATTCTTTCTTTTTCTTTTTTTAAAATTTTTGTGTTCTGTATGTATACGCACGTAGAAAGAATTTAAAATGAAAAATTTAACAATACTACAAGATACAATTCAGACGAATTTGGGCGGTCGTCGATATATCCGTTGTCGTCCAGTCTCAAAATCCATTAATTTCAAAGTTTTTCACAAAATAACAGTGTACGCAGGAAAAGAACTAAAAAAATATAGAGAGAGATTTCTAATATGGACAATAGAGAAAAGAAGGAAGAAACAAATAGAACGGCGAAATAGTTAGTCTAGTCTCATCCGTCAATGATGAACACCTCATCATCATCATTTTTTTTCTCTCAACAACAACAACAACGAAAAAAAGGAGAAGAAATCTGTGGTAGTGGAGAAGAATTAATGATTATGTGATGATGAATAGGTTCCCCTCTGGGTCAAAAGAAGAAAAAAAAAAGAAATTGAGAAATAGAATAGAAAAGAACGTGCAAACCTCAAGCGCTGAATAGGTACATATAGATCTATATGTTCTAATTATAGTTTCACTTTTGGTTTCAAGTTTTTATGCTGCACAATAAGACCAAATAATCAAAAGGAGAAAATGAGTTGATGGTTCAATCAAACAATAAAAAAAGAAATGTTTCATTCTCATGACTTAGAAAAACAAAAACAGATGTAGTATCGAATAAATTTACCGACTAAAAACAAATGAATCTTTTAAAGTTAGTAGCGCCATAAATCTTATTCTCTCCTAAGCGTTTTACTCTTAGTAATTTTTTTTAAAATTTTTCTGCAGTATAATTTCACCATTTGCTTTTATCTTTTTCATTTTGAATAAGATAATTCAGAGAGGTCACATAAAAATGCGTCTGATAACCTCTATAGAAAGTCTGATGTTATCAATATAAGGAAATTTGTTATTTTTTTTTTCAGTGCAAAAGAATATAACCGTATATCTAGAAAAGTTCTCAAATAGAAATCTTGAAACAAAAGAAGAAAGAAAAGATGAAAACTTTGCTTTTTGTTTTCTTTCCATGTACGCATACATCCATATTTATATCTCTCTTTACTCACATTATCATATAACCTTTGAACACGAATTTTTTGTTTGCATAATCGAAGGAATACATACGTACATATACATTCGTATGCAACGAGAGAGAAAGTAAACACTTCCTATATAAAATAACACCTGTGTGTTTAGTGGATATATATGTACAGAGAGAAATAGAGGGAGAGCAAAAGACTGCTTTCAGTTTAATACATTTTTATACGATCTACTCTTTTGCCGTATTAAAATGAATCATATCACTCAAAACGGGAAACAAGGAATAGTGGTGGTCTTATTAGGAAAGACTGTATTACAACGTATGCTTTTGTTTGTTGTACTAAATGTCTGAAATTTATCTGTGCTTAAAATTGAAAATACGAATATTTCATTAAAACAACAGATCAAAAAGCCGGAGATTTATTGGAAGATATAGATTAAACTAGCGCATGCTTAGAAAATGAGTTTAAAATGATAATTTGTGAATATGAAACATCAAACTAGAGAATCTACATGCATGAATTAATCTGTGAACTGGAAAATATAGGTTGTTATACTTTTTTAATTTGTAGTTTGTAATCTTAGACAATCTTCTCATTAAATAAATCTTTTATTTTCACCACGATCTAAAAATAATTCAACACTTATTCCATATATTCATGTTTTTAGATTGAGATCTTTAACATATGAGATCGAAAGGAAGAAGGAGAGAAAGAAAAGGGAATATATCGTATTTCTGCACGTATATAAAATAGCAGACTGTGTCAAGTGTACATATTTTATTTCGTTCACCGATGACTAACGTATGTTCTTATCCATCAGTTTTATTTATTTATTGTTCAGTTCAATTACTTATTTGTTCTAACTGAATGACTATTTCAAAAGTAAAAAGAAAATTTTTTTGACCTAACATGATATTTTCGAGAAGATTGAACCATAACCACTTTCTAATTGATACTTTCATATCAAGTGAATCAACAACATTAACAGGTTACTAAATTTAAAGGTCGGAAAATCGATTCCTTCAATAAGGATCATGTTGGCGTCGATAGATGTCGCTAATGGATAGAATAGATCTGGTTTCTATTTGTATCCAACTTGGAACAAAGAAACATTAGTATAACAAAATCTATTGTTCATACATCACGCATTAAAAGCCTCGAAAGTATAATTAGTTAATTAATCGTTGTTTTTTTCTTTTGCAAAAAAAAAAATTACATTTTTCACCAAATATTTATGTTTATTGAACCAAAATAATAAGAACTCTAAAAATTATTTGACAGAAACTATCATGCATTCTTTATTCTAAAATGTTTCAAGATGAATGTACACATAAATACACAATAATCAGTTCGGTTCAATTTTCTCATTTTTTTCTTTTTTCTAAAGAGAATTAAGATGATCATGTTTGACAAATTTTCTGCTCTGTTTCTTTCTAGACCGATGAGAGAGTCGTTATTTTATTCACGCATATACTTACTGTGGGAAAATAAACTTCTACAACTCAACGGGGATGTCTTTTCTGTGAGATTAATACGCTCTTATAAATTGATGAATCAAAGACGCTTCATTTTAACTTTTTTCTTCAACAAACCTCTTGTATCTATTATTTATATAACTTTTTATCCTTTAACTGTTTAGATTCTATACTGATCAAAAATGTACTTTTTTTTGTATTTCAATGAGGCTTCATAACAAGTGCACATATATGCTTTCAGTCTACGAACATTGTCATCGAAAACAAAAAGTTCTATTTTCACGGAATGTTTCATGATTTATCTCTGTTTCATATTACATAGACACGACAAACAATAATCGGTCTATCGAGAAAACTATCTTTAATCTTAAATCTTTTTCTTTTTCAATAATTCTAAAAGATGTGAAGTAATAGAAAATAACTATGTGTAACTACATAACACCTTCAGCATATTAATAAACAGAATTTTTTAAAATATTTGTAAACTATATTTAAGACAATCTTTCAGATAAAATAACTGACAAGCAATAATTTCTCTAAAAATGTTTTATATTCATTATTCAAAAATTCTAAGCGGAAAAAACTTCTAATATTTTCATTTCATTATAATTTAATTTCCGGATAACTATTTGAGTCAAATGATGAAATTTGAAGAAGAATCAATAAGATTGAACAAAGTAATAACTGTTTCTCTCTTTCTTGCTTTTATTTCAACAAAAAAAAGTGGTGAACCATCTCAATATTTTTCTTTCTACAGTCGAGGGAGGAGTATATATAAATACAGACATCAACTTTATTAGGAAGCAAATCCTTTATTTCATCTTGAGTAACATTGATCAGACGATTGTTTTTATAGATCAAAAACACTACATCAAATGAAGTCGGTGGATAATATTTTTTAGTTTCTAATACGTAGTCTACTACTATACAAGGAAAATCTGCTTGTGGAAATCTGCTGTGACTTATTTGAAAGCTATCGATATGTTAATAAAATCGATAGCAAAATACAATTAGATAATCTGCCTGAGAAGTGAACATCGTTGAACATGTTGAAAAAAGTGATCTAGAATGAAAATTTGATCTTCTCTACAAGAAAAGTTTGACTAAACAATAACAGAAAAAAAATCAATTACCAAAGAAAAGGGACAATAACAAAAAAAAAAAAGAAAAAAGAATTAAGTTCCCATTTATTTTGTCAAGTTGTTTTACCTTTGCTTTACTAAGAATATCTTGAGCAGCATTATCGAGCAATACTAATGTGCTCATAATTGAATTTCTTTACTCTTTTTTCTTGTCGTACGTATGGTATATTTGTTTTATTTTAATCGATTCAATAGTGCGATATAGTATGCATGTGATGTAAGATCGTTTCTCACTATAGATACTCAATAATGCGTTCGTTTCATTTTTCAAGAAGAAGAAAAAAAAAACGACGAGAAAAAGAAGTTGAAATTAAGATCTTAAGTTCTTAATAATAGCAATATCAGTTTTTTTAGCTTGAAAGAACAAACGCATAATTTTGTTCACACATGTATAAAATCAAAAACCAAAAAAATATAAAAAAAAAAAAAGACGAAGAATAAGAACAACAACAACAACGTCACTTGAGAATATTACTATATAGCTAGAGTATTTTCTTTTCTTCTTTTTATAACATTAGCTATAATAAAGAGGATTGCTTCTTCTTCTTCATTTTTTTATATATCCTGTATAAATATAGAAAATATATATATTATAAAAAGGACTTTGTCTCATTGCTTCATTATAAGAGTTTCTCTCTCTCTCTCTCTTTCTCTTCCTTTCTATCTTTCATCTATGAACTGAAGAAACATCTCAAACTATTGTTTTCTAAAATTTTGATTACGATGCGTGCTTGAATTGCATTCATTTTAATACGTGAATCCTTCCTCTTGTTCATATCTTTTTCATCTGTAATCTCGTTTTCTTTTTTGTCTATTTCTTTTTTACACAGATGAATATATATAGAATATTATTAAGATTTATCTGCTTTTCTTCAACAGCGAGACATTTTTTTCTTTCATTTTTTTTTTCATGAAGTTAGATTTATAGTAGATTGTTCATTTTCTTTTCTTCTATTACTTTCAAGATTGGACATTAGTGTGACTTTTTGAAATTTGGAAAAAGTCATTTTCAACATTAAGAGATTAATTTATTTTAGAATATTTTTCTGATCAGAATTTTTTTTTTTCTTTGTAGATTTATTCCATTTGATTATTGTTTATTCTAAAATAGAATCGACGTTGTATAGAAATCATTAGAATTTTTTACATGTTCTAAATTTAAAAATAAGCTAAATATGTAAATGTTTCTTAAAAATACAAATGATTCATCGATAAATTTTCTTCTCTAGGTTTCTTTTATAATTAATCCAGTCTTGCTTCTTTTGCTTTAGGATATTTGCGTAGTTTATCAAAACAGATTATCTTATCTCGAAAGTATTTGTGTCAGTCGCATATAAAAATGACTAGTATCAACTATAATTCGAATAATTTATTCTTATATATATATATGTGTGTATGTGTATGTGATGAATGATAAAAGAGAAACGTGGTTATTCTACATTAGAATGATGATGACAAGAAAGAAGAGCACATACACATTAAAGATATAGCTCATATTAATGCCAAAAAGAATGATCGATGTTATTTATGATCTTTTTTCATTGCTTTTAGCACTACATATGAAAGTAAAACAGATGATCAAAATTCAAAAAATATCGATTAAATAATAAATGTGTTTGTTTTTCCTTTAGGATAAATTACATTAATCGATATATTGTCCCTTAATCTAAAATCACATTTACTTTTAGTTTGTCGTGCAATCAGTTTCAATATATCTAAATTTGATTTACGAAAGAAAACATATAATCAAAAATCAAAACAATGTTTTTAACGATCAACGGTAAGTGAAATTGGCTTGAGTTCACAACATAATTTAGGTCTGTTAATGTATTTCTTTATGCACACGACTCAAATCTTTTTGCTTTTTGTCTATTAGAAAATGGGTTTCTTCCAAAATATCTTTTCTTTAATGCGTATAGGAGGTTTATATGAGACTTTTGTCGCATAAGCAGGTATCCTATTTAAATAAAAGATAAACAAATACCGACCAAAAAAGGTTCCGCAATATCGGCATCGAAGGTAACCGAACATCGATATGTGGGATTTTTTGGGGGTTTAGAGATGATTAGGTTCAGAAAATTTTCTTGTATAAGAAGTAAATTGAAGCCTTAAGTTTTTCGTAGATTATGTAGCAAAAAGATTGGGTTTGCTTGTACAAACTCCAAATCCTTCGGTGTGCTCCTACAAGGCACTCCAAAAAAACGGTTTTAGTCTTTTTTTAGAGGTACTATAAAAGAATTAAAACAAAAGGAAAAATGAAACGTATTTGATGGAATACAAATCAATCGGAATAGTTTTTAAATGGAAACACAGGAGTTCGAATACAGAGCGGAATTGTAGCCTTTTTCGCGACTTTGGGATCATTTTTCTCGACAAAATCGAATTTCCATGAACTCTCGCATTTTCCCCCGTCATCTAGACCACTAGGACTATCAGAGTACATAAGAACTAGTTTTGCTCAGAGAGTTTCCACAGTGACCAAATTCGAGCACGAATTGTACCGGAAATTGCATTTTTTCAGACTCATTTGGTAAAATTATTGAGGGATTTGAAAGAGCATGTGAAATAGATACGGTAAATATATGGGGACAGTCTTAGGAATTCGAAAATTCCCACTGGTATCCGAATGTTTCTACTTTCGTGTATAGACATAACTAAATGATTATTACACCATCGAATAGCGTGTAGAAAGACGATTCATATGTACTATTTCAGTTTGAAGTTTTGTTTTATCTTCATGTAGATATTTCATTTACAGAAACAGGTAAAAATGACTTTTTTGGAAAATTCTAGGAAACGCACCAAACAATTCTAAATTTTTTTGCCTATATGATAACGTAGCCCTATCTGTGTACTCTATATCCCATATGCTTTCAATGATTTACTCTTACTCTTTTTCTAGAAAATTAAGTGCTCCCGGGCTCTCTAGATGAAAAAAAAATCAAAAATGTCGACATGGGGGTTTCTGTGATTCCGATGTTTCCGAACAATTTCATTGTGATAGTTGTTAATCCTACCCATGGATCTTCCATTTCGATAGGATTTTAACTTATACGACAAAAGTTGATGTAAATGTGGGAGTGACTCCATAGAATTGCCGAGGAATATATAAATCAAAGACAAAAGGACTCTTGTGTATTCGTTGACTGTAATCCATCTCAAAAATTATTTATTATTATTATTATTATTATTATTATTATTATTAGTTTTTTCTGATGATGAATTCCATTTTGTTTTAGTCTCTTTCATTCTACAGTTATACTAATAAAGAGAATGGGCGATCAATAGAAGTAGATGTTCTAGATAAGTACTTTCAGAATCAGAAATGAAAAAGATATTCATTTATTTTTTCTCTATTTCAATTAAAAAATTTTAAATTTTGAAGTCAGAAAAGCAGAAATGTTATCAAGTACGTTAAAGTATCTTTCCTCTGTTGAACTTTGATATGGAATATTGAAAAAGTACTTCTTATTTAAATTATTAAAATGCAAACAAAAAAAATAAAATAAACTTACTTACTTTGGGATGTTTCTGTCTTGGATAGGCCAATTTTGGATCAATCTAAAACAAATAGAAAAATACACAGTATTAATGTGTAATAAACACGTTAATTAGAATACAATTATTTCTATAATATTTACTTCTTTATCGTGAAATACTGGAAAAACTCGATTCTTTCATTACCTATACTGTTGTTATACAAATCTAATATTTCTAGTTAAAATATTTCAACATTTTTAGAATTAAATTTAAAAGTATATAATTATGATAGAATGAAGTGATATACAATAGTAGAGTAATTTGTCTCAAATTATATGTGTACTTTCAGTTTTCAATCAAAATTGAACACAATTCAATAAAAAGTATTACAAAATCAAATAAATAATCCTTTTTTCTTTTTTGTAATGCTATTTCAGCCGATAAATTTTTGACATTTTTATTATTGAAATATTTCGATCGTTATTAGATACATGTGAGAAAAAAAACTTATTTATTGATAATATAGAGATTTCAATACTAAAATTTATCCCAAGTACATCAAAATAGTTGTATTTCAATTTGATATAAGAAAAATATGATTTATTCCATGATAGACACTTAAGATATGTATTAACGATGAACTCATGCATCAATTTGAAGTTTGGAATGAATATTCAAGATCTTCATTAATCAAACAATTGACAATCAATTAAAATATTTTTGAGTAGATGTGTGTTTGAATTTGGAATTATGTCTTTAGCATTTAGACATACAACATTTTCTATTTGAAAGAAATTATAATTTGTATATAACAATTGAGAAAAAAAATTGATTTAGATTTTAATACTAAGGAAAATCTATAACTGAATCTTGTCTATAATAATACATGTAACATATACAATGATAATATCTATCATATGGGAAACATCTTTCAGTCATTGAAAACATACTAATCAAGAATTTTTGAAAGATCTAAATAAGGTAAAATTATTATCATTAATTAGTACCGTGGGAAAACACAGTGTCGGAATATAATCTTTAGCTATCTGTGGATATATACTGTAACTCAAATCGAACTGATAATGTTTGATTCAAGCATACTCAATTTTGTTTATACTAACAATATATGATAGATCTTTACCGGATATAAACGAACTCAATATGATCTCGAAATCAACTATTTGCAAACATTTTATTTATAAACTAAACATGTATGATATTGTGTGTGTGTGGGATAATTTTTAAAATTTAATTGAAAGAATAGCATAAATGTAAACTCTTGATAGTCATTAATAATTAAGATTACAAAATTTGTAGTAAACGGGATTGATTCATCTATTCTTCTATATGTTTATCCAGATAACATCAGATAATAAATACTACTCTTAAGTGTTAAAGGTTATTTACAATTTGATAAAATTATGATGACAGCTTCTATTGAAATGAGTCTATTCTAATCATTTATTTCTTTATTAGTCATCTTTCAAATTTTTTCTCATCGTAATAGATTAAAATTTGAACTGATTTCACATTGTTTTTCAGATTTTTTAGTTTTCCATCACATGGTCTCCTTTCTATTTGTACTCAATAACGACTAGTTTAAGACAGAAATGTTGTGTAATAGAAATGTCAAAAAATTTATCAACTTGCATACCATCAGAAAGGACCGGTAAATATGAACTCATATTTTTTAGATAAAAAATATGTCCGAGTAATGTTTCGAACATATTTCATCACTTCGTTTTGCCAAATTTGAATACGGTATTTTCACTCGTTTGGTATATCTAGAGAATTCCGAAAACTTTTTCTCACATTTTAGAAAAACATAGTGGACGGTATTTGACGATGTTGATCGTGAATATTACGTTTAAAATATAGTCAAATATTGCAAAAACTGAGTCGAATTTGAAGAGTTTTCACAACTTTTCTTTTCAACTAGGAAATTGAAATTCTTTCTGGAAAAAAAACGAAAGTTCTTTTGTCTTACTTCTATAGGAGTTGATATAAATTTTCTATCAGTGCCACTTTTCGTTATGTAACAATAGTAAAAATATTCAAAATTTTTAGAAAACTGACGTTTTTGACAACGTTCTGATAGAATAAATTCTTTTTTTCATATCTGACATTTCTTTATAGCTTATAAGGCTTTTTTCTGATAACTAATTTCAAAAAATGTATGAACAGCATGCAGTAAAACATCGTTTCGTCAATGAAGAAAATATTTTATCAAATATTAAGGATACCTCCATCCCCCTCTTTTTTCATCTTGTTGCCGAATGCGGAGCACACATTCGGTCGAACTCAAATTTATACCAGAGGTAGAAGAACGAAAAAGAAAATCGATATATTTTTGCACAGAATTTTGTGACATGATCTTCTATGAGTTTTCAGCTAGTTACATTATGGCTCCTCGATAAAATAGTTCGATCGAGTCGAAGTTTTCACCATCAGATATTCCAGACCCTATCTCAAGTTGTCAACTTTTTCCGAAAGATACGCTTTTTTTCTCTCGATACATGAAACATGTTGAAAATCACGCAAAAAAAGCCACGTTTTTTTCCAATATTTTTCATATATCTCGAGAAGGAAAGCGTATCTTTCGAAAAAAGTTGACAACTTGAGATAGGGTCTGGAATATCTGATGGTGAA